>JAQQSZ010012711.1:0-11937 GCA_028646595.1 Phalanger gymnotis | reverse complement strand
GTCCTGCTTCCCTCTGCCCCTTTGTGGGTTCTGTAGTTCTAGAATTGGTTCAGAGCCATTTTTTCATAGGTTTTTGGAGGGACTTGGAGGGGAGCTCACGCCGGTTACTGCTTTCCAGTCGCCATCTTGGCTCTGCCCCCCCGAACATGATTCATTCTTACTTGCCTTCCATGAACTTTGTGGCTGTGTACTTTCCTCCTCATACTTGCATTTCTGTGATGCCCAAAACAAAGATGTTTTAATTCTTTTTTAAAAAAGATGTTCCTTCCTCAAATGCCTCTTTCCCACTGGGATAAAATAATTATATTCTATGAATCAAGTAATACCATTCATTAAGTAATTCTCTAACCCCTTTGCAGAACCTTGCTGAGTAAAAGAGAATGGTCCCCATCCCACATTCTAGCGAATTTTCCCTTGTATCAAAGGAAACCAGCAAAGCAAAATCTAAGGACATAGTAACTAAGTCTAACAGTGTATGCAAAATTCCACACCTGTATTATTCCAATCCTCTAGAGACAAGGGAAGTGTATTTCATTATCTGATCACTATAATGGGTAGTTAGGTGGTATAGCAAAGAAAGCGCTGGAACTGGAGTCAGGAGGATTTGATTTCAAATCTTGTCTTAAACACTATGTACCTGTGAACAAATTACTTAACCTCTACTTGCCTCAGTTTCTTCATCTGTGAATTGAAGGTAATAATGGCGCTTGCCTCTCAGGGCTATTATCAGGATAAAATAAGTTAATATCTGTAAAGTGTTTTACAAACATTTAAGCACTATATAAATTCTAGCTATTATTAAATAAAGTTTAATAAATAACTGGAAATTAAGTTGTTAACTATTAGGAAATGTCTGGACAAATTATGGTATATTAAAGTAATGAAATATTATTATGCCATAAGAAAGGTTGAAAGGAAAGGGTACAAAGAAACCTGAGAGAATGTCTATGAACTGATGAAAAGTGAATTGAGCAGAATCAGGGTAATGATTTAAGTGTAACAACAAAAGCATTATAGAGAAGAAGAAAAAACACCCATTGAAACAATGACCTGCCATGTCTTCAGAAGACTAATGACAAAATATGGTGCCCCGTCACCTGAAGAGAGGTGATGGATTCAAGATGTACATTTTCAGGATTGTCAAATATGTGAATTTCTTTTGCTTGACGATGATTACATGTCACAAGGATCGCACATGGAACTAATGATATTATAAAAAAAAAGAGGAAGAAGAAAGACAGAAGGTTAGTAAAACATTTTTAAACAATCAGAATAGAAGAAAGTTTGGAAGGAAACACTAATAAGCAAGAAAACTCTGAAAGTAGCATGTCGAATTTATAATATACTTTAAAAAGGCAAACTGTACATAATAAAGATTCAATTTCCAATATTCTCTTTTTCTGTTTCACTTTTTATATGCAAATGTTCTTTTTGATATTTGTTAAACTCAGAATAGAAAGGAAAACACAGAATTTACTTTTTAACATTATTGCTATTATGTTATTTTTTCATTGTATTCTATTTCTGCTTAAATCACCAGGTGTTGTTACATATAATCAATCAATCCATTACTCCATAAGCATTTAATAAGCACCTACTATATCCTACATACTGGGTATAAAAATACAAAAAAAAAAAAAGAAATAGCTTTCTGCCAACAGATTAAGGCACACAAATATCATGTAAACAAACCTCCTTTGAGCTCACTTTTCCATTTTCAACAAGCACCAGCAAAGTTGGGAACCCAGAGCATGGCTAAATAGTTCTAGGAAATCCTAAGAGTTTTTGTTTTCTGGTTGTTCTGCTCTCTTACCCCCACCCTTTACAGGTCCCCCAGGACTATCACTAATGAGTCCTCACCAGTGTGCCCCACATTGAATACTAGATAGTAAATCAGTCAGCCAATAGACATGCACTAAGTGCCTACTATGTGCCAGATGTTATGCTAAGCGCTTATAATACAAAGAAAGGCAAATGACAATTCCTGTTGTGAAGGAGCTCATAGTCAGACTTAATTAGCTTTTAGAGAGTCATATTTCTTATAAGAATACTTGGTATAAAAACATTCCCCACAAAAGTTTGTCATATACTTCCATAGTCCCTGGGTGTGTGGGGGGGAGAGATATGCAAATTTATAAAGCACATAGACCTCATAAGTTAGTTACATGAAGTAACTCACAGGGTAATTCACCAGGACTGGTTATTGGAAATTCTTTTCACCCTATGTGAAGTCCTTATGAAATTTAATGCATTGTTAGTCTTTCCACATGCTAGAGACCATCCAGATAGTCCTCAGTGTGACATGTGATACTCCCTTTTGAAATTTTATGCCCTTTGCTCCTGTACAAGTCATAAAATCCATAATTTTCTCCAAGATTCAGTTCATTCCTTATCTTCTACATCCCCATAGCTGCTCAAAGTTCCCCCCCATAATCTATTTATATTTTATATATATTTTGTATATACTTATATATATGTATATTGTCTCCCCCAAGAGAATGCAAATTCCTTGAAGTCAAGAAACATTTTTCTTTTGTCTCTGTATCATCAGCACCAACCCAGCTCTGGTGCATGCTGGGTACTCAATAAATACATGTTAATTGGCTAATTTGTATATCTTTTAATAGTCATGTGTGAGACAATATCTGCAAAAACTCAAACACAGTACCAGGCACATAATAAGCACTATAGAAATACTTATTCTCTTTCCTTTTCCCTTCCAATTGGCAGGATAACTTCTTCTTGTCCTACATTCTTGAAGAGGACCATGGCATCAGGAAGATGATGTCACAACTTTCAAATGAATTGGATTTAAGTGAGGGAGAACTGTGCAATGTCACCAGCCTCACTTTGCTCTCTGAAGCCATTTAGGTCCAGTGGCAAGACATAGACCATAGGATAGATCAGGATATCTGGAGATGGCCCCAAATGCAGTGGGTGTCCACAACCTTTAAAAGGTAAGGTCTTAAGAAGCAAGAGAAGCATGAAAAGGTAAGCAGGAAAGAGAAATCATAAGGGACTTACTGAAGTTGAACCATTTTGTTTACATTCCTATACAGAAAAATGATATTTGTAACTCATGAGACCTTTCTCAGTATTAGGGTGGTTGAAGGGAATATACATATACATAGAGGGCACAGGGTGAGTTGAATATGAAGGGATGCTATCTAAAAAAATAAAATCAAGGTGTGAGAGAGGAATGTATTGGGAGAAGGAGAAAGAGAGATATAGAATGGGGTAAATTATCTTACATAAAAGTGGCAAGAAAAAGCAGCTCTATTGGAAGGGAAGAGGGGGCAGGTAAAAGGGAACGAATGAGTCTTGCTCTCATCAGATTTGACTTAAGAAAGGAATAACAAATGCACTTAATTGGGTATCTTACGCCACAGGAAAGTGGAGGGGAGGGGATAAGAGAGGCGGGATATTAGAAGGGAGGATAGATTGGGGGAGGTGGTAATCAAAAGCAAACATTTTGCAAAGGGACAGGCTCAAGGGAGAAAATTGAATAAAGGGGGACAGGATAGGATGGAGGGAAATATAGGTAGTCTTTCACAACATGACTATTATAGAAGTGTTTTGCATAATGATACATGCATGGCCTATGTTGAAATACTGGCCTTCTCAAGGAGGGTGGGTGGGGAGGGAAGAACAGAGAGAATTTGGAAATCAAAGTTCTAAAAACAAATGCTTAAAATTGTTTTTTACATGCAACTGGGCAATAAGATATACGAGCAATGGGGTATAGAAATCTATCTTGCCATACAAGAAAGTAAGGGGAAAGGAGATAAGCAGAGGGAGTGGGGTAACAGAAGGGAGGGCAGACTGGGGAAAAGGGCAGTCAGAATATATGCCATCTCGGAGTGAGGGGGAGGGTAGAAATGGGGAAAAACTTTGTACCTCAAAATCTTGTGGAAATCAATGTTGAAAACTAAAAATATTAAATAATAAAAATATGAAAAAGAAAAAAAAAAGTTAAGGTCTTTCCCAGGTCTCAGTTTGACCCAGGCCATACCCAGTCAGTGATTAAGAATAGGTAACAAATGAGGCAAAGAAGGGCCTCTTACCCAGTCAAAAAATATCAGTCTGGGAGGGGAAGATGCTCATGGTTTCTGGCCAAAACAGAAATGATTGCTATTTACATTCAATCTGAGCCATAAGGGTCCAAACAATGACCCCATTGGCTTGGGCTAGGACCTACTATGGGCCAATCAATGAGGGCCAGCATGATCTGGGTTTAAGGAATGGTCCTTAAGAAAGAAATCTATCCCATAAACCCCAAGATATCTTTTGAGGTTTCAGCGATCAAAATTTACATTACTTTTGGCAGATCATCCACAGGTAAGGGTATGAAACCCTAGTGGACAGAGAGAAATAAGGAGAAGAGGAGAGCAGAAGAGAGGAGAGGAGAGAAGAGAGGAGAGGAATGGAGGAATGAATGAAGAAAAGAAGGAAGGAAGGAAAGAAGGAAGGAAGGAAGGAAGGAAGGAAGGAAGGAAGGAAGGAAGGAAGGAAGGAAGGAAGGAAGGAAGGAAAGAAGGAAAGAAGGAAAGAAGGAAAGAAAGAATTGATGCAGTTTGGGGCACTGAGAACCTTGAAATGTAAGGGTATAGGGTGGATCTGCCTTGAAAGAATTCAACCACTCAAGCTTGTTTTTTTTTTTTCAGTGAGAGACAAGTTTTACTGTGTTGCCAATAAATGTGAGAAGGATTCTAGGAATCTGTGAAACTTAATGGGGAATAAGATTAGAATTTTAATACAGAAAGACTGAATAAAGATTTAGATGAGATTAAGGAGTGATAAGTAGCCCGGGGTCATCCAGGGGCAAACAATGAAAGGAGTTAATTGGTTGGAGGTCCAACCAAATGTAAAAGGCAAATTAAAAGGGCAATTAAAAGGATTATTGACTGAGATGCACTGGATGCCTCATGCAAACAGCAGGAACTTGGTTGCTGAAATTTGTGGGAAATTTCAGGGCCTTTTTATAGGGGACCCATTGCTCCATTAGCCCCATCAGAAAGAAGGAAGGAAGGAAGGAAGGAAGGAAGGAAGGAAGGAAGGAAGGAAGGAAGGAAGGAAAGAAGGAAGAGAGGGAAGGAGGGAGGGAGGAGCTACATTGCTTAACTGGAACTGGCGAGTTGGGTCCCCAGTGGGGCAGCTCATGCTACTTACAGATTGTTTGTCCTTCATCTTAAAGAGGACTGGGACATGAGGAAGGTGATGACATGACTTGCAAGTGGAATGGATTTAAGTCAGGGAGGGCTGTGCAAAGTCACCAGCTGTACTTGAAGTTCCTTATAAAGGAATATTCGAGAGAAGAAATGAGTATGTGTGTGTGTGTGTGTGTGTGTGTGTGTGTGTGTAAGTCTGGAATTCCCCACTCTACCCAAAGTGCAGACTCACAGAGGCTTGCATTTCACGCTGCATTTCTAGAAAAGGTATTCCTACTATTATTTATTCTTTAATATGCAACAGCAGAAGAACCAAAACGTAACTCCAGTCTCAGCCTGGGGAAGAGCAGGGTCTGTATAATATAATAAAGTTTCAGAAGAAAGGTGCAATTCCAATTCACTCTGCCAATTTGAGCTCAGCTGAACCTTGTGTTGTTTAAAAAGGTTTGAGAGACACAGCTTCAGAGTAATTTCATCAGTTTATCAATAAGCCCAGCAGGTTACTGATAAAACCATAGCCATTTGGCTATCTCTCTTAGACCAAACACCCCTAATTGCAGTTGGGTCACAATTTATGTACCCTCGAAAGAGGATGCGTTCCTGAGGGGTGGCAATCAACTACTATTGGTTAACACAATAACAGGTATGAGCTATTTTAAAATGAAGGTCTTGGGGTATGTGACTTAGGTCAGTCAAATCTTGGTGAAAGAGACATCAATTTCCAAATCAGTTGTCTTGATAATAGGGAAAATCAACCTTTCCCCAGGCCTATCTTAATACACACAATGAGCAGGAATACACCCATCAGCTCATGCTTAGAATTTCTTTTACTGTCTGATTAGATCTTGCCTTGGTAAAACTTTAAAAGATATTTCCCACACTGGTTGGTTTCTGGATGAGGAAGTAGGAAAAAGAGGAAACCTTGGTCCTAATATAATAATTAGTTATTAAATGAGAGAAATATTCATTTGTCACATTCCCCCATTTGATTCTAATTGAGAGACTAAATCTCCTCAATGAATCATTAACTTACACAACTTACAAAAACAAAAATCAAGGGTTCTTTACTTTGAGGTTTATGATGGGTAACAATGGGAAGGGGAAAAGGGGAAAAATGGATTGACCCATTGACAAAACCAAAGGGGGCATCCTTTTTACTAAGCAGACCTTGCAGATAAAAGACACAAAAAGTTAGCAGTAAATAAAAATTGTCCATATAAGGCTCAGAAGTCTCATCTTATACAGTTGTATGATTTTCAGGATACCACTTGATGTAGCTGTCTGTTCTGGGTGTGGTCTCCATGCAGTTTCTAGCTGAGTGCCTTCGTAGATTCAGGTTTCTTGTAGAAATCCTCAACCGCTAAAAGTCTCCTACAAAAGCTATCTTAACACAATTTTAAATTACTTTACCAATAACCAGGTCAAATAATGAAAGTTAACTCAATGCTTATGTCTCTATTATAAAGTCAAATTTGGAACCTTTTAGACCAGAGCATCTGAATTTTTAGGTTAGTCAATTGTCATATTGATATATCTAAGAAACTAAAATAAAAACAGAAAAATTAGAACCTAATTTTTATACTTGGAATTCATTCCCCTACTAGGAGGATGAGATTTTGAATGAGGAATTAAGAACAGAACACTTTGATAAGAAGATGGACTCTAATACAAAAATGAATTCACTTAAAAGTTGCCAGATTAATTTCAATTGTAAGAAAATTTTCAGGGATAGTATATATAAAACATTGAATAATCCATTTCTAAACAGTGCATATCAGGTAACTTATTTATCATAAAACATTTTCAACTTCTAGCCATGTTCAAATTAATAACACCTAACAAATTGGGTGTCTCTTTAAGGCATTTAAAAGATAGAACACAAGCTATTTTTTTTCCTAAGATAACTAATTATGCTGATATTCCTTTCCTTAACATAGAACTAAGATATTTATGATACTCATTAAATAATAGAGTCAAATCCAGGTTTCACAAGTCTTTGCATCATTTGCCTAATTATTTCCATACCATTGTGAGAAAATAAAGGACCTTAACTTACACAGGAACATATAGTTAGTAATAGATGTCAAGGCTAAATATTTAATTAGTTGTTTGGAATATAGAAAACACTAAAGTTGTAAGCCAAATAGCTCAGGTTTCATACCTGCATTTTATTGTAGTAACTCAGATATGCTCCAGTATTAGCTTATAAGATAAAGATTTAATATTGTGTTCATATTGACTATAGAATTTGCCATAAAGGAAAAATAGGGACATAACTAGACAGTAAGGGAATAATGCTTCCCTAACTTCATGACAATTCTGGTAAAAGTTACATAGATAGTCAATTGCATTGAGCCACACTTAAAGTCGGCAATGTAGGATATTTTCAAGAGGAAATGTCACATTGGGGAAATTAAGTGAGGAGGATCCTACCTCAGCTCATGCTAACTGTCATTTGCTCAACCTTTTCCCCTGACAACTGCACCTGCAGTTCATGCATTTAAAAGCTCATGGGGTTGCTGGCATCATGAATCCTTGGCTCAGTAGTGTTCCTTGATGACCATACCTGGAGTCAGAATAGTATCAGTTAACAGTCCCATAAGGTCTGAAATAGCAAGTTCCGGCAATCAGAGCTTCAGGTGGATTCAGCTTTCGAGAATCACATATCCTAGATAACAAATATTGACTATAACCTCACATTGGTAACAGTAAAAGATTCATCATAAAAAAATCCCATATTGATATAACTAGTACTCCTGCTAAGTAGATTTTTTTTTCATTCCTAAGTTCAGCATTACACAAATGATTTTGCTTTAAGATAATAACAAACAACAATGCTTGGGATGGAATGTATAAATGTAATAGTTCCAAACTGTATACAGAGAACAGATTTTATGAAAAGTTGTCTATAGTAAAATATGTTTGGTTATTAACCATTTTCATACGGACATAAACACAGACTGCTACTCTCAGAATCCCCTTAAACAATGGGAATATCTTTAAGATGACTCTTAAGTACTTTGCATGCATTTCTACACATGTTCTAATTACAGATTAAATAACAAACATCCTCAGAATCATATTTCCCTGAGGGTGACCCAAGATAGCTCATAAATTACTACTCTTCACCAACATAACAAACTTACTGTACTGAAATCTTATTCCTTAAAATATAAACAAAAGTACTTCCTGACTTTGACCTCACAACTTAAAAAATTTATATCTTTGTTTCACAAGCTTGTTTACTTTTGTCTAATTATACTTATATCATTCTGAAAGAATGTGATACTTTAGGAATTAAAATATATATGTATGTATAAATATATATTATATTGTATATATTATATATAATTAACTTATATGTTATAAATATAGTACATTTTATGTGATATATATAAAATATGTATATATACATGCACACATGTACATGTACATGTACATGTATTTGTATATGTATATGATAAGTTCAAGCACAAATTGAACTCTTGCTTAGGCCATGGAATGACAATAAATTCAGATCAAAGTAGCAAGATCTTTCCCACTTGCAGCTTATTATAGTAATTCAGATGCTTTGGTATTGATCTAACAACTAATAGATTCAATATTGCAAAAACAAACTTCCACTTTGTCTACCCTGATAATTAAATTGGCTATGAGTTATAAACAGGGGCATGGTTATAACAATCAAAACTTGTCCTCTAGGCCTATACCACTATAAATAGCCTAGCATATGGAACCAGGTGGACAGATTTCTTATATGGGAGAATGAATTAAGAAGAGTCAAACCTTAGCTTTCCAAGGTAACCTCCCTGCCTTATTCCCAGGGATAGCACGGATAGATAAGGACAGATATTCACTAGTCTTAACTCTCAGATATCTTTCATTAGGCTACTAACTGCTGATGTTTCCCTTAAAGAACCCATTAAAGGCCAGTCCAAGGACACAAGAAATCTAGGAATGAAACTCAAAGAATATTTAGGGTCCCTGCCACAAAAAACTATAAAGCCTCACTAATCACAGTAGATCTGGACACAATTGTTATCAGTATCATCAAATTATTGCAACAAATTAGCTTTACAAATAAAAATTACTATGCCCTAAAAAATCACACAAAAGATTTTTACAGATGTTTTTAACTTAAACATTCTTGCCTAAAAATATTTCTGTTTCTTAAAAACAGCTTAAAACTATTATTGATTTAAAAAAAAGAATACTCATTAATATTGCATGAAGTAAATTAGTTGGAGACCTATAAAATGACAGATATCTCTCTCTTATTCAACCTTAAAGCAAAAATAAATCTTTAAAATTGCAATTTATCAAAACTAAGTTGGTATAAATTGTCTTTGAGTAACATAAATAAATCCCCAAAGTATTATGACAACAAAATGAATTCCTAGTCAACACGAATTCCTAAGTATTATCCCCCTCTCATCCAAAGGTGTTTACAATGGGAACGAAATCCATTTTTTTCTGAGCCAAAAAGAACATACTCAAATTAGCCTTATCACAATAACAAAGTTACCAGGCCTTTAAAAATTTATTCAGCATGTTTTTTCCTTTATCCTTTTCCTTTAAAATATATCACTAAAAATTAAAAAAAAATACATTCCAGAATCCCATATAGACAGTGAATATAGAAAATCAACACTAGCCAATTGCTGTAAACCTACAAATTAACAGACATATGTATGTGTATATGTATATGTATATGCATATGTAAATATATACATATGTACATAGATATGTGTACATATCTATGTATATGTATGTATGTGTGTATGTATGTGTGTATGTATGTATGTATATATGTGTGTTATATATATAATGTCCTTAGATGAAGCAGCCTTGAAAATCATACCCCCATTTTGTGCAAGGAGTCTCTTTTACTCAGCAGGAATTCTACAACATAGAAAACTCTTGCATAGAGTTAAGAAGAATTTATGACTAGATGGTTCTAAAAATCCTTCTTGGTCTCCAAAGGTGATTTTACAAGGTCTTTTCTTTGTCTAATTGCCAATTTTCCTTTTGAAAGTATCTATGTAAATACTTGATTAAAATAATAGCTCCAAATAACTTCATTAACAATCTCGTAATTTTCATAAGTGATAGCTAAATAATTTCAGGTGAACTTTCTCTTGAATAACAGTACTTCAGAATCTTACCAACACATGGTCAGCAGGGCTGACAGACTGACCTAATAGCTTCCTAACCCATTCATTTCTTTTGAACAGCAAAATTCTAAATCTAACATCTAGATTATAAGAGAAATTGCTTTTCTAACAATATAAATAATACAATTATTTACCAAATTACACAATAGAAGAAAATTTAGAAATATACCAACACCCTAAACAACATTGTGTATTTGAAATTTGAAACAAAACCCATAATCAATCAGGTAACTTTAATTTATTTGAATGTGCTTCCACACAGAAAATCACTCATCCCATCATCATTGGAATTTTTAGATCCTATCTACAAAACCCATATAAAATTATCATATATGAAGCAATTACATCTTATTAAAAGAGATAATAAAAACAGCTAAAATTCATTTAGCATTTGCTCTATGCCAAGAACTATGCCAAGCCCTTTACAATAATTTGATCTTCACGACAACCCTGGGAGGTGGGTTTTATTATGATTCCCTTACAGAACAGTGAATTGAGGTAAATAGAACTTGCTTGTGATCATACATCTAATAAAATTCTTAGTGACAAATCCCAATTTCTTGGGGCCATACACTTAACAAATTTCTTAATGACAAATAGCAAACATGTTTTTGTATTAGGTTGTAATTTACCTTAGTAATTCTGATAAAGAGAGCACACTCAGAGCTGGTTCTTATTTCCTTCAGGACAGATTTTGGTTTAAATCAAATCAAATCTGGATTTATAATCACTAATGACAGCATTTTAATTTCTAAGGTCAAATACTGTAGTATTTTAAAAGAAAAAGATTATTGTCCATAAATTCATATTTCCTTTTTTTAAGGCATGTGGTGACAATTCCCAGCTCTGTATAAACTTTTGCTCTACTTTAACTCTACCTTTGAGATTTATCAGATAAAAAGCTGCCCAGATAAACAGCATTCCAGCTCCCCATTACCCTCCTCCTGGGAATTTCAAGCTATATACCAGGAAATACATATGAAGTTTTACAAAACATTTTGAAATCACACGTTATCATTAGGTTGGCTAAAATATTCCAAGATTCTAAGTTGACCTGCTGCTCTTGGCCCAGGCAAAGAGATCTAAGGAATTTGATTTAACGCTGACAGAGTGTGGCAAGTTTCCCCAGACAGAAACCTTAAGAGTTTTCACAAAGCTACTTAAAAATTAAATAATTGAACAGTACATGGAAACATTTAAGATTTTATATAATAATCACAAATCACAAAAACCAATATCTTTGCCATAGCCAATATTTATGTAGTGGTAGACTTAATATGGCCTTCCTATGGATTTATCCTGAAAGATGGGTATACATGATTAATTAGATGATTATCTAATCCAGAGGTTCCTAAACTTATTTGGCCTATGGCCCCATTTTAAAGAAAAATTACTCAATGCCACTCCCCCCCACCCCACCTCAGAAATCTACTTTCTTTTTTTTTTTACTTTTGAACATCTATTTTTTTAAAACCTTGAGTTCCAAATTCTCTCTCCTCTTCCCTTCCCATCCACCCTCCCTAATTCAACATGAGGCACATGCGTATCATTATGTGTAACCCTTCCACAATACTCATGTTGTGAAAGACTAACTA
>JAQQSZ010012710.1:0-11937 GCA_028646595.1 Phalanger gymnotis | reverse complement strand
AGGAACTCCAGGGAATGAAATATGCCCACCAGCCCAGCAGAAGAGCGGCCTCTAAGAAGCACGGTGGCATGGTGAAAAGAGTGCTTTTCCCTCCCAGCTGGTTCATTAACTCTGTGACTAGATAGGTGGTTTCCCCTCTGAGCCTCACTTTCATCTTCTGCAGAATGGGAATAATAACCCTTTTACTACCTACCTTCTGGGTGGTTTTTTGTGGTATTTTGTCCAGTGCTGTTGGGCACCCAAGTAGGCGTTCTTACCCTTTGTATGCGCCCTGGACTGTTTGGAACTCTGGTAAAACCCATAGGCTTCACTAGATGGACCCCCTTCTCAGAAGTCTTTTTAAATTTATAAAATGAAATACCTAGGATTACAAAGGAAATCATGGAAATACAGTGATAAGAATATATTTTTAAAAATATTCATGGACTCCCTGATTTAGAGCCAGTTATGATCTTTGCTACCCTACAAGGGAATTTGGAAACACAAACTTGATGGGTCTGAGATAAATGGCAGGTAAGTTGTCTTGTTACCCATGGAGGCACATCATGGTATGGTTCCTTTCCAGCACTCTCTAGATTCACCACATTTTAGCCTCTATACTCTTTTTCATGTGGTATAATGGCAAGGGAACTGGCCTTGTAGCCAAAATACCTAGGCTCAAATACCAGATTTGTTACAGAACGGTTGTATAGAATGAAGAGATTGGCATAGCTGACCTCCCGGTACCTTTCAGTTCTAAACAGTATTTTCGAAAGTCCCAGGAATGGCTATTTATTTTAGTCCCTTCTTGTTCTCTAGTCTAGAGCATTGAGGAAGGCCTTTTTCTCTTTGAGCCTTAAATCCAACTCTTTAGCTTGAGGTCAGACCTGCTGACTGAGAAACCACCTCTTTCATCCACTGGACCATTGCCCTCCTGGGATCTACCTGGGCCTTTGCTCTTAGTAGTGCAAAAGCTCCCCTTGTCTTCCCTGAAAAGACTGAAATACCAATGACCCCATATTCACATGGCTACAGGTAAACTTCCCTCCAACCTTTGATATTGAGGACCTTGTCATTCAACATTTTTGTTGTGGCCTATGCCAAATGGGGTCATAAAAAGAACTATAGATTCAGAAAGGGCACTAGATTTGCAGTTAATGGTCCTGGGTTCAAGTATAGGCTCTATTATTACCTAGCTATTTCCTTCTCTTTAGAATGAGGTCAGAGAGACCACACCAGTGGTGTCAAACTCAGGTAAAAAAGGGGCCATTAAATCCTTCATAGGGCTCCCCAAGGGCTACATATTGACTTTTAAGGCCACATATTAACATTATCTATGTTTTATTGTCTATTTATTTTGTTAAATATTAACCATTTACCTTTAATCTGGCTTCCTTGGCAGTGTGTTTGACACTTTTAGAACTGATGACTTGTAAGATTTCTCGTAGTTCTAAGTCCATGATCCTGTGAAGCTTCTCAAAGGCTCTTTCCACAGCCCCAGCAGTTGGAATTAACACCTCTTGGATTCTCTCTGTACTCATCTGTCTCTCACAGTGGCAATCAGTATTTCTTTGAACTTTTCACAACCCTACTCTTCTTTCCCCATAATTCCCAGCCTGGGAAAGTTGGGGGTGGGAGTGCTGAAGAAGGCCAGATTCAAGCACTAGAATTCACAGTACACATTTCTTTGGTAAAGTTAATCCTTACCCTTTCCTTGGAAACCAGCTCTGAATTCCATGAAAAGACTGAAATACCAGTGCCCCTGGTATTTATGTGTCTACAGATAAACCTCCCTCCAATTTTTGATATTGAGGACCTTATCAATCAACAAACACCCTCTTTTTGTTCTGGCCTATGCCAAATGGGGTCATGGAAAAAAACAATGGATTCAGAATTAGCGAGTCTGGGTGACCAGACGTGTCCTGTGTTGATCTATTACTATCTGTTGCGACCCTGGGCAAGACCTGTAAGTTCTCTTGGCCTCAGCTTCTTCCCCTGTATGGGGTTGGAACAGATAACATCTACGATCCCTTTTAGAGCTAAATCCCATGAACCTATGTACACAGACAGTGCATACAAGGTGTTGGAGGAGTAAGACAGCACTGACAAATGGCAGGATTTGATTCAGTTCAAAGTTTCATGTAGGAGGTAGTACCTAAGCTAGCCAATGAAGAAAGCTAAATGTTCTGAGATGTGACTATGAGAGTGTATTCCAAGCATGAAGGACAGCCTCACAAAGATATTCCAGGCATACATTATCTATTTAGATCTTGGGCAAGAAGGGACCTTAGACTTTATCCAAGCCCCAAATCCCTCATTTTGCAAATGAGGAAACAAGATCAAAGAGTAAAATAATGTTCCCATGGTCCCACAGCCAATAAACGTCAAAAACAGGATTTGAACTCAAGTCTCCTTGACTCCAAGTTCATGGAGACAAGCAATGGTATAATAGGTTTAGGGAAGAGCTGGCAGGCTGGTTGACCGGAATATAGAATGTGTAAAGGGGCATGTTTGGCAAATAAAGATGGGGCCAGATTGTAGAGGCTCTCCAGTGGCCAGCATTGGAATTGATGTTCGATCCTAGAGGCAATAGGGAGCCACTGGAGGCTTTTGGAGTGAGGTAAGGATTGACATGGTTAGACTTGGGAAGATTATTTTGGCAGCCATATGGGGGATGGATTGGAGAGGGGAGGAGTTTGAGGCAGGGCATGCCACTTGTATCTATTGTGGCTGAGAAGGGAGGAAAATTGTGAAAATTCCTCCTCCATGCAAGGGTGATAATTGTTTATTGCCTTCAGAAATGATGGCCCCATTGGGAACTCCATTTCTGTCTGCACGGCTCCTTTACAGTATTTATTCATTTAGTACGTGCATTTGGCTAACAGTATTCATGTCTTGGAATTCTCTCAGACCGGTGCATCTCTTTGGGATTTCACCACGCAAAATAAATAACCCTTGGGTCGAAATGGTTTAATCTTTTTTCCCCTTCGAATTGAGACTAGTGTTGAGAATGGTGCCTATAACCCATCAGACGTCTCTAATTTGGAAGCTTGCATTTCAGAACACAGTGTTTTCATTAAGCAGTGTAGTTCACTCACTTTGGGGAGACAGACAGAAACAGAAACAAATTGACTCAATGGTTTGCATGCTTTGTGACAAAAATTGCCTATTATTGAGAGTGTAAATGTTTTCAGAAAATGAGAGACAGGTGGAAAGACAGGGTGGAGGAGGATGCTCAGGCTAGGAGAAGAAACCATACTTGCTTAGCATGATATGTCATGTATGAACAGCATCACTGCTTCCTTAAACATATTAATAATTGGAACTGACAGTTTTTTAGAGCTTTACAGTTACAAAGGGCTCGACAGAGTGAGAACGAGTATTGCATTTAGAATCAGAAGACCTTGGTTTGGCTCTTTGCCCAGCCACTTACCAGCTAGGCAAGCGTGGGCAAATTTCTTTCCTTCTCTAAACCTCAGTTTCCTCATCTGTAAAGGGGGGGTGATAATCTTACAAGGTTGTGGGGAGAAGAGCGCATAGGAAGCCCTAAAGATAATTAGTGACACCTGTCCTTTAATTGCCTTTGCCCAAGAAACTCCAGTGGCTGGCTTCCTTTTGGTTCCAGAATCGAATACAAACACCTCTGGCTTTTTAAAGTTCTTCACAATCTGCCTCCAGACTCTTACATATTGTTTCTTCTCATATGCTCTGCTACAGCCAAACTGACCATCTTGTTGTCCTTCGCACAAAGTATTTCATCTCTCAGCTCTATGTCTTTGCATAGGCTGTCCCTCATGCCTAGAATGCCCTTCCTCTTTACTATCGCTTCATAAAATCCCTAGTTCCTCTCAAGTCTCCATTATCACCTCCTACTTGAGGCCTTTCCCGATGTCCTCCAGCTCCTAGTACCACCTCCCACCTTCACCCTCTCCATATTTACTCTGTATGAATTTTTTTGTATACCTTTATATGTGTACGTGTTATCCCCAGTAGAATGTAAGCTTCTTGAAGTAGGGACTCTTTTGTTTTTGTCTTTCTATCCTTAGCTCTGAACATGGTGTTAAGCACATGGTCCTGCCTCTGATACTCACTAGCTGTATGATTTGGTCCATGTTTTTAAGCCTTAGTTTCTACATCTGTTAAATGGGGATAAAAATAATTATACTCCCTGACTCACAGGATAATTGAAAGTGTTTCATAAATCTGATAGCTTTCTTTTGGTTCATGGTACCAGGCCCTGGGCATTGCTAGAGAACCTAGAGTACCCTAGTCCTTTTATCTTTTTTTCTGCGACCCTAATCAATTCAATAAAATCCACCACTTGCAAAGAATAAATTTTAAGAAATCAAAACATGATGGAAATTTGAGCTATAATAATATCAGATATTATTATTACTGTTGCATGTCATGAAAAATCGAGGAAGGCCTCTATTGAGACCCCCTCTGATGAATATGTCAGACTGTGTCCCTCTCTGGAGGACTTACAAAAAGAGTCACATAGGATGGACAAGCATGGATGGTTTGGGATATGCCACATTGAAGGGGAACAGCCAGCTTGATGAGACCAAAGATCCATTTGAAAATGTAACTAGTGTTATTTCGAACCTTCATTGAGGGGGGATCTCCCAGCTATAGTTTTTCTGTTGCTAACCTCAGAAGCAACATTTGCCATGAGGGTCTTCTTGCCCTAGCTTTTGGTGGGTCCCAGCCATAGGGCCAGGAGGAACATCATATATACAGCTGTAATGAGACTGGTTTGGTTGGTGACTGTCTCCCCATTTTCAAACCAGTGGCTTCTACAGGACAATTATAACTGAGGGTCAGGCCTGATTATCTAACCTGACCTAGTCCTTTGACTCTCCTATGAAGGTTAAAGGTACTTTTGTTGATACTTGGTAGATTCCTTGACAGAAGTATTTACAAAGCTGGGTTGGTATGTGAGGATCTTCATATCCATAGCATTGTGAATCCTCTCCCTTCTGTTCATTTGTATGAGTTGGGTTGATCCCAAGGAGCCTGTCCATTGGGGTCCCAGTCTAAGGAGAATAATCTCTTCTTTATGTTTCCTCAATGGGCAGAAGTGTTGGGTCCAGATTCTGTGCCTCTCTGTCACTAGAGAAGCAAAGTAGTTCAGCAGAAAGGACATGTTGGGGCAGCTAGGTGGCATAGTGGATAGAGAACTGGTCCTGAAGTCAAGAGGACCTGAATTCAAATCAGGCCTCAGATACTCACTAGCTGTGTGACCCTGGGTAAGTCACTTAATCCTTTTGGCCTCCCCCCCAAAAAGGAGAATGTTGACTTGGAATTATGTAAGACCTCTGCTCAAGTCCTAGCTCTGCCCCTTCACTTCATAGAATCTCAGTTTCCTCATCTGTAAAATGAGGGGAGTACTTGTACTGCCTACTAGTCATGGAGATAGTGCTTTATAAATTTTAAAGCACTATGGGAAAGAGAGCCTATATTAAGACAGAGTAAGGATGTGGTCGTATTAGAAGGGGGAGTTGCTGCTGATATTAACAACTTACATTTACATAGCTCTCTGAAGTCTGAAAAATATTTTATTTCATTAGATTCTTACTGCAGCCCTGTGAGGAAGGTATTATAGGTATTATGCCACTTTTACAGATGAGGAAACTAATGCTCAGAGACATTAAGCAACCTTCCCCCTGGTCACACAGCTCAGAAGTATCTGAGATAAGATTTGAACTCACGTCTATCACATTGTCCTGGAATGGCCATACTGCCTCTCAGCCTCCTGCTCCAGCTTTACCCGGAATGTGTTGGTTTGCCTCTTACTTAAGGTGCCCCATATCAGTGCCTTGTAAATACAATCCCTCACACACAGCTCAGAAGTCCTGGGACAGAGTTCCTGACTCCAAGTCCAGAGATCCTTCCACTAGACCACATTTGCATCCTTTCTTCATCTTTAATTACCTGCATTCCCAAATGCCTCATTCTGACTGCTCTGATCCAAAGGGGGTACTGTCATCCCCTTCCCACGTTCTGGGTAAAGGCCAAACTGCAGCTCACATAGTGGGATCAAAATATGTGGCTCCACTCTGGAGCTTCAAACTACAGCAAAGAACTAGTGATGTGGCAATTGCTTTTAGGACCTCAGCCCCAAATGAGACAATATAAAGAAGTAACTTCTCATAAGAACTCTGAACCAGAAAGGGCCTCCATCCAAATCCCTTCATTTTACTGGTGAGATGACTAGCTCTGAGAGTGACAGTGACTCGACCAAAGTCATACAGCAAGATCTCAGCAAAGCTGGGACTAGAGCCCAGCCTCTTGACCCCCAGGCCAGTGCTCTTTGCTGCCTCACCAACAAAAGCAAAAATGATGTCCTCCGGGGACTGCCGTACTCAGTATGCAGATAGCAGTAACCTTTAAGTTCCCAGAATCATCAACTTTTTGTGGACCCATAATCCCTCTGGAAGGATGGTTCTTGAAAATAAATGAAAATCACACCACTCTGGAAGAAAGAAAAAGTCCTAGTAGCTTCCGTGTGTTCTACATAAAAACAAGGCAAGCTGTATCTGGGGCTATGAAACAAAGAGACACAAACCTAAAGAACCTGCAATTCAGCAAATTTTCTCCCTTATATTCTCTCTTTCCCCATCTCTCCAAATCATTGGTATTGATTTTTCTTTGGTAACTAAGCTCATCAGCTCCTGAGGTGATAACTATTTTCCTCGTAACCAGATTCCAAGAAGATTCTTCTCTCTTCTTGGAGTCACCGGGAGTGATAACGGCAAGAAGTAAGGCACAGGGTTGATGTTCTCTTTTAGTGGGAGTAAAGGGCACCGCCTGACGTACCCTCAAATCATCGTATGTAGGCAACTGCCTATGCTGCCTTCTCTTCTGGACAGACGGACTTGAGACTGGGCAGAGTACAGGAGAAGAGTGTAAGTGGCAAGGGCCTTGAATGTGAAGTCAAAAGACGGGGTTCTATTCACTGGGCTCCCTAGATGGCTTTGGGCTTCTTCCTCTCTGCAAGCCTCATTTCCTCCATTAGGAAAATGAAGAACTAGGTGACTCCTGAGGTTCCTCCTAGTTCACCTGTCCTGAGCTCATGCACTGATTCTGCCCGCCCTTCGGGAGGTAGCCAGGGGAAAGCAGAGGCTTCCCAATGCACAGAATTCTCAAATCGAGGGTTCTCATCCTAATGGGGAAGGTAAGAGTGAGCTCATTCATCTCCAAAACAAGCAAATACACGGGGTGCTGTGTTCAGAGAACTATGCACTGAGAGTGGGGCGTACCACTGTTGTGCAACTGGGCACAGCTTGTTAGCATTAGACCCTCACCATGATCTAGAGTGAGCCACTTTTCCTCTCTGGGTTTCAGTCTGCTCCTTTGTAAAATGGAGCTAATCGTGTTTTCACTGCCTTTCTCACCCGGCCATTGTGAGGACCCAGGGAGATAATGCGGGGAAAGTGATTTGGGATTGTAAAGTGCTATAGAAATGTTAACTGTTATCAGTGGCGCCGGCAGCAGCAGCAACTTCTCTATCTAATGGTCTTGTCGCCAAAGCCAAGTGTTGCCCATCAGGAAATATCTTGCTCCTCTCTCCGTGTCACCACAGCCTCTCCCCTATCATTAGGACTGTGAGATGACTGTTTCTAAAATGGAGGAAACTAGACGAGATCTCAGTCATCACTGTGAAATTCCCTCCTTTGCGTTGTTCCGCATGCAGTGGCAGTGGCTGTATGGCATCATTGGCTAGCTGAATCATCACAGGGCGAGCAAAATTGAAGGACTCCGGCAAAGGAGGAGTTAGAGACCAGATTTCTGATGCTTCATATAGTAAAGTGAACAGCGAATGTTGTTGAGTTCCATGTGTCATTGTAGGAGTCAGGTCATATCTGTTGGCTCCTGAGACCATATCTAGGGGAAGTTCTCTCCTCATGTTCCTGGTAGGTTTGGGGGTCACAGGGTATCTAGCCTAGCTAGATAGAGAAGATGATCCCTGAGGATGGACTGAGGAAATGAAGTCAAGGAATGGAGCAAAGAGATGACCCCAGAGGGTGTACCCTAGAGGCTGAAGGGACATGATTTCCGAAGGTAAGTCTCAGAGGATGGAAGGAGATAACTCCCTCTCTCCCTCCTTGCACCCTCTTTCAGCCCATGCTTTTGGAATTGTAACCAAATCAATATTACCGGGTATGTCTATAGACTGCCCTATTATTCCACTAACCACCCCAACCAAAACACACTTCCTTGGCCATTATTTATATGTATTGCTGTCTCCCACTATTAGAATGTAAGCTCCTTTAGGTCAGAGACTGTCTTGCTTTTATATTTATATCCCGAACACTTAGTACAGTGATTGGCACATAGTAATCATTTAATGAATGCTTTTGCACCCATCCATTTGATCCATCCACCCATTTCCTCAGAAGATAAAGGGTACACCCCAGAGGATGGATTTTAGACGCTAGAAATGAGATGAACTCAAAGGATGGGATGTGGAGTTGATTGCAGGGAATGCACTCCAGGGAATAGAGGGGGATGATTCCTAAAGTAGACCTCAGATTGTAGAGGGTGGAGAGAGGAGATTTTTCCAGAGCCTGGACCTTCGAGGATGGAGGGAAAAGACCTCCAAGGGTAGACCTCTGAGGACGGATTGTAGAAACTAAAGAGATGAGCCCATAGGCTGGCCCCCAGGTGGTAGAGCTCTATAACATTCCTGAAAAGTAGACGTATGAGGACTCTGGCTTACTAAGGAAATAGCCCTGAGGGAGGAAAATTGATCCAGAGAAACTATGAGAGGCAGGAGTCTGGAACAAGGGAGTAGACCCCACTGTGGGATGCGACATATTGCTCAGGGGCATTCTGCAGGCTACATTAAGACGAACGTGAAGCTGACACCTGGAGTGTCCTGACTAATGCAGGATATCTGTTCACATGATTCCCGTTTCTATATCAATCCACCTAGAGGTTGTTGGTCTTCAGAAGTCCAGAGCAAACGGTCCGGGTATGAGTCACCATTGACCGTGCTAGGTAACGTCTGAGATAGCACTAGCTTCTCTCACTTATCACTGGGGAGTCTGTGAAAAATCAATGAAATAATATACAGCCAATTCACAGACCAATTAATCAGTTGTGGCAGTGGTGTGTTTGAATTCTGGGATCCCAAGGGAAATTTTCAGAAAGGGTCCCTTTACCCCTGGTTAATTGCAAAATAACTAACTCTCCATCAGAAAAGGGCTGTTTGGGCAGTATTTATACCGATGATTTATGGCTCATCCCAATCTCTGAAAGAGCCTACGTGGATTAGCGCAAGAAGCACTAGACTGGGGGATGAGAGTCCAGGCTTCCAGTCCAAACCGTGATACCGACTCTGTATGACCTTGTAAATGTCTGTTCCCTTCCCCAGGCTTCAGTCTCATGCTTTGATAAAATGAGCTGATAGCTTCCAAGCTCCCTTTCAGCTCGAATATTCTAGGTTTTACTTGTTGGTATCTCTGATAAAAAGGTTCCCGAGGGGAAAAATGCTGAAAGTAATACCTAAAACAGCGGTTTGGGGTGTATTGTAGGTGTGTGGGTGGGGAGGTGATCTTGAGGCAGCAGGGGTGCATTGTAAAAGGCAGGTTTGCCATCAGAAGACCCGGGATGTGAGCTCTGGCTCAGCCACTTATTCCAGTGTGATTATTAGCAAATTGCTTAATCTCTTTGAATTTCAGCAAAGTGGGGCTAGTAATAGGACCATCACAGAATGTTAGAGCTGGAAGGACCCTGGGAGACCGAGCTGTCCAACCCCCTCATTTCGAAGAGGAAGAAACTGAGGCCCAGCGAGGGGGCTGGGGGGGAAGGGACTTGCCTGAGGCAGTACTTACCTCCCAGGCTCGTAGGAGATAATGGACTGAAAGGGCTTTGTAAATTGTTTATAGAAATGTGAGCGGTTATTAGTCTCTAAGTTCTAGCTCTTTTCTGGTATGCGAGGGAATCCAAAGTGGTCTGCAAATGAAGTGGTTTGAGCAATAGTAGATACATTTCAGGTATTCTCATCACCCAGATCACCCAGAGCTAGCTAAAGGGGGTGGGAGGTGGGGGAAAAGAACAATGACTGCGTAAGCAGTTCTAACGCTTTCTTCAAGCATCCTTTCTCTCCCTCCCTCCCTCCCCCCTCCGCCCACTCCCCTTTCCAAGAGTAAACTCTGAATCGGTGCTGAATTGGGGGGAGGGGTTGGTTCTTTTCACATGGGGGGGCGCGGCTGAGAACAACAGTCCTATTTTTCTGCTTTAAAGAATCATAGCTTTAGAGTTGCAAGGGACCTCGGAGGCCAAATAGTCCAATCTTTTCATTATACAGAGAAGGAAACTGAGAACCAGGGAGGTTATGATAAACAAAGTGCATTTCTCAGAACAACCCCATAGGTGGGTGAGGAAGGTATTATGGCGCCCAATTTACAGAAGAGAAAACGGCCTCAGAAGGGAAGGTCAAGGTAATACAGCTCACAAGTAACACAGTCAGGACTGGAATCCAGGTATATGGAGTGTGCCCTTGCCTGTTTTCTCCAGCTCTCGCCTCTAGGTACACTTTAAGCACGTCTGCTGGCATTCTTTTCTTGTAGGATGGCTAGGGTGATATCAGCACTATAGCCTTCAATCTCCCACCCCCACCTACACACACACACGTAGCTGAACTGGGACTGGGACTTGGGTTTTCTGATTACAGTTCTTTCCAGCATACCGCAAAACAGTTTGTATCCTAATTAGGGTTGTGTCTAAGCTAATAGATCACCCACATAGCAGCCATTTCTCCCCCCATAATATCTCTTGCATTTGTCCTCTCCCTGCCTCCCCATTGACACTTCTGGTTTCCTGAAGGCTCTCATCTCTGCTATTTTAACAGCCGCCTTAACTGGCCTCTCATCCTCCGGCCTTTCCCATCTGCAGATCATTCTCCATGCTGCCTGGGTGATCTTCCTAGGGAGTCCCTATGAGCCTGCACTCAAAATCTCTCAGCAACTCCCCAGCCCTGGCATTCTCTCCCATCCCACCTTCCCAGCCTTATCGAATTCTTTTCCTCCTCACACTGCGTGCAAGCTAAGTTGGACTCCTCACCATCCCCTGGTCCCCATCGCCTTCCATTTCCTGGCCAGAGTCCTTCCTCTTGTCCATCAGCAGAAGCCACCTCCCATAAGGAGCCTGCCCTGAGGCGCCCTCCGCCACCTTTCAGGTGCAAGCGAGCAGTTTTCTCATCCTTGCCTTTGGATGCGGCTTACCTCTCTCAGTTATTTGTGGACTCATTTCATCCTGTTAGACTTTAAGCGCCCCGAGGGCAAGCGGAACTGTGTCTTGGGCAGTCCACCACTTAGTATAGGGAGCCAACATAAACTGATAGCGTCCAGTGTCCTGGCTGCTCTATCTCTCGCTGCTCAATTGGGGACATAAAGCAGGCACGCTATTATTACCTCCCTCCCTGTCATCTTTGTCCCACTTCCAGCTCTTACTACCTGTGTGACCTTGGGCAAGTCATCTAACGACGCTTCTGGGCCTCAGTTTCCTCCTCTGTAAAAGGGAAGGTTTTGGACTAGATGGCCTATGATCCTGTTTTTCTTTTTCCCCAAGGTCTTTGGCATCTTTGGTAAGTCCTGAGAGCCCGAGCTGACAATACGTAGGTGGGTTAAGAGGAAGAAAGTAAGACCTCTTCTCGCTGTCCATTCTCAGAATGGCAAGAGCTGGCAGGGGCCGCAGAGCTCACCTAGGGCATCCTCTTTATTGGCTGGACCCCCAAGCTGAGCAAGGGACTTGCCCAAGGTCACTGAGAATGGGAAGGCATCCCGCCTCCCCAGTTAGCTCCACGGCCTCCCTCCTCCTCGCCCCACCTCCTCCAGGTCCTGGAGCCAACCTGGTTCCAGCAGCTTCGACTTCAATTTGCCGAACCACTGAACCATCCCTAATACACCCCCTAGTGAGAAAGGCAGGTTTCCGAGAGAGTCCCTCTGTCCC
>JAQQSZ010012709.1:0-11937 GCA_028646595.1 Phalanger gymnotis | reverse complement strand
GCCCCCCCCCCCCCCCCCCCCCCATTTAATTGTATTTCAACAAAAAATCTTCTTATGACTTAAGAACCAAAATGACCAGATCCACATTTCCTTATTTGAGGCACGAGGTATGTAGAGAGGATTGGGGAATGGATAGGAGTATGTATGTATTAAAGCTTAAAGGAAAATAATCTAAGTTAATAGATAAATATATAACTCTTCTATTCTACAATTAGTGTAGGATTTTTTCTTTATTCACAAATATTTTGTGTTCCAAATAGAAAAGTAATTCTGAATTAACTAAAAGTGAAATATTAATAATTCAAAAGCATAATTTTGTTTTGTTTTTAACATTAAGCTTATTCACATAACTGTTCTTCACCTGGATGTCCCATGGGCACATCAAGCCCAGAATGACCAAAATGGAACTCATTATCTTCTCCCTTGAAACTTTACTGTCCAGACTAGCTCATTTCTATTTAAGGTATCACCATACTTGCATAAACCTAGGACATTTCACTTAAGCTTACTTCCTGTGATCCAGGCATTTGCCTCTGCAACATCTAGTCCCTTCTTTTTAACCAATTGACTACCAACCTGGTTCACTTTTTCACTACCAACCTATCATTTTCACCTGGAAAATTGCAATATCCTTCTAATTGCTCTCCTAGCCTTCAGTCCCTCCCTCTTCACTATTTCTTCAACCAGTTGTCAAAATAATCTTCCTAAAGCACAAGTCTGACCTTGTCACTCATTTGCCCAAGAATCTTCAATGCCTCCCTGTTTTCTTGAAGATAAAATACAAACTCCTCAACTTGGCATTCAGAGCCTTTTACAATCTGGCTCCAATGTATTTTTCCAGACTTATTTGATATTATAGTCATTTCTGCTGTAACTTCTTGGATGTTGTGAATTTGTGAATGTGAATTTGTTCCAGTATGATTGATGTATTAGAGAATAATTTGAGCATAACACAGAGTTTGTGTTTGTTTATAGTTTTATCCCACAGTTTCATCTGTGAGAAACAGCAAGAACAGAAAACCATAGTACTGATGATAACTCACAAGCTGCATCTCTTCCAACACTCAATTCCACAAGCAAATTTCAGCTTTTTCTAGGCAAAGTGCCATATTTATGGTATATCTCTTATGGTACTTTCCTTACCTCCCCCCATATAGCCATGGACCTCTAAAATTACCACCTTTTTCCCTTAGCCCTTGACTTTGCCAACTGGAGGCCACAGATGCTGCTATTTGTTGTAGTATTTAATCTGTAAAAAATTGTGCAACTGTTTTTATTATGTTCGTGTTTTTATGTGTTTTATGAAGTTTTTGAGTGTTTTTGTCCATAACCCTATTTTTTTTTCCAGAAACACTGTTGGTTTTATTGTGCAGTTTTGCACATTGAGATGTTCTTTGGGAATGTATATGTCATAATATATCAGAACTGATCATACATTCCATGTTCCAGCTTGAACTGGCCTGCTTGCTGTTCCTGAACCACTCCATCTTTCTCCATGCCCTTTGTATAGGTTACTTCCTAAGCCTGGAATATATTTTCTCCTCACCTTAGTTTTTACTTCAAGGCTCAGCTCAGGTTTGCCTCTTATGGGAAGGCTTTCCTGCTCTCCTTTGTTGTTAGTGTTTTTGCCCTCCTCAGATTATCTGTTTACATGATGTAGCTTACACACACACACACACACACACACACACACACACACACACACACACCCACCTCAGATTATCTGTTTACATGTTGTAGCTTACACACACACACCAGCAGCATACTGTGCACATAGTAGGTACTTAATATTTCTCGAATTGTTTCTTGAAGCTTATGTCTTATTTACAAATATAAAAGTTTAAAATCTCCGGCTACTACCTATTCCTGCATTCGAGCAACTTTCTTACATGATTTCTTATTTTTTCCCTTGATGTCATTGTTGCCAAATGATTGAAATTTTCTATGGGAAATACATTGTTTATTATGAGCACTTTTTCATCCTCAGTTTCCTATTTCCCTCTCTCTCCCCCAAAAACCCCAATAACCTCACTAAACTTGATTTGCGGGGGAGGGGTTAGGATCAGAAAATAACTAAGGAGAGTGGCCAGATGATGAGAGATATTATCTTATTGACTTACAAATTTACCAAAGAATATATGATATGAAGGAGTGTGATAAGAGGAGAATTAAAACATACTATTGAATGTATTCTACTTTAAAAGAGGGTAGGTGCTCTTTATTGGGGCTTGGTATCATTTCATAAAGCAAAAAGCTCAGAAGTACTGAAGACAACAAAGGCTGTTAACAGTGTAGAAACAAGCAACCTTGGCGATTATAGTATTTTAATTTCTACTTACTAGCAAAATTCTGAGCTTCATATAAAGGTCATTTAAAAATCTTGTTAGTATTATTAAGTGCCTTCTAAGTGGCTGAGTGCTGGGGATACAAAGAAAGGCAAAACAAACAAGTCCCTACTCTGCCGGAGCTCAAGTTCTAACGGAGGAGACAACTTGCAAACAGCTATGTACGAACAAGATATATACAAGATAAATTGGAGATAATTGACAGGAGTGAAGGCACTACCATTAAGGATTATCAGAAAAGCCTTCTTGTAGAAGGTGGGATTTTGTTCGGGCCCTGAATGAAGTTAGAGAAGCCTAGGTAAGAATGAGGAGAACACTAGGCATGGTTGATAGCCAGTAAAAATATCTGGATTCAGAAGATGGGGATATTTTGTTTGTGAGGACCAGCAAGAGGCTGTGTCACTGGCTCCTATAGTATGTAGGATAAGGTGTAAGAAGACTGGAAAGGTAAGAAGTCAGGTTAGAAATGGTTTTGAATACCAGATAATTTTATATTTAATCCTAGAGGTGAAAGAGAACCAAGTGAATACTCAGTGGCAAGGTCAAGACAGGGATGTAAAGTTGCTGTTAAAAAGATAATCTGACTCCACTGTGGCATGGATGTGAACTTTGAATCCTCAGGGACTAATATCTGTGTGGCACAAGTACTGATAGATTCTACTAAGATTAAGAGCCTTTTGAGTATGGTCCCAGCAACAGATGGTGAAGTTGGCCCTCAAACTGCAAAATATGGAGAGGGTTCATCACCATCAATTCTTTGTCCATAGTAACCCATGAATAAAACCACTCTGAAGATTAAGGATTGACTTTGTAATGGAATCAGGGTTGAGGAGAATATCAATGCCCAGTCCCAAAATTTCCTTGCTGTAGTTTTTCACTCACATTACCTACTTTGTCTTTAACTGAGGCCAACATCAAGTTCTCTTGGGCACTAACTACCCCTAAGAGTTTTTGCAAGCTTCAGATCTTCAGTGTATTTTTTATTAATGAGTTTAAATTTTAGGCTTCCTTAAACATTACAATCTATATTACCTCCTATTGCTAATAGGCTCAGATCTAGAATTACAAAGGATCTCAGGAGCAATCTTAGTCTACTCCTCCCTAATTTTACAGGTATGACAATTGAGCCCATAGGGGTTAAATGTATTTGACTGAGGTCATGAAAGTTGTAAGCATCAGAGGTGAAATTTGAACTGAGATTCTCTTGACTCCAGAGTCAGTATTTCGACTGGGACCACAGTTGTTTATTTTGTTTTTAACATTGGACATTACTATTAAAGTTACACAGATATAAGGAAATAAGCTATTGACTTATTTACCCTAACAAATAATTTTATTTACTGCCTAGAAAAAACAGAGAGATCTTGCCAAAATGAGAAGATGTCTCAGGCCTGAAGAGCTGACAAACCAGATGAACCAAATAGACATAAGCATGCAACATGAACAGTTGGAGGAAAGCTTCCAGCAACTTGTTTCTGACTACAGGAGGATAATAGAACGACTTGCCCAAGCATAAAGAATCGACCTTTCTGGACAGGAAATTGGAAGATTTCTATACATTGTGCTGGGAAACACCTGTAATGGCTTGTTAATTAATTGAGAAATCTTATGTGACACTTGTATTTACATTAAAGGCTATCTTTTTCTCTATTTGAAGATTTTCTTCTAGTTGGTTTGGGATTGTAGATTCCAAGACATTGTTTGTATTCTAGGAGCACTCACTGCTAAATAAACCACAGGTATAGCTTCTGAAATATCCATCACTGCCATTTCTTTTTTTTTTTCATAAATAAGCATTTGAAATGCTCATTTGGAAAAATCAGGTTGTAGTAACATAGCTACTCCCTTAAATGAAAGGATAAGGCAAAATGAGTATAGTACTCAGCACTAAATATCCTCAAAACACTAATAACATAAGGCATTAAGACCATGTTACCATTTTCTAATAGGGTTCTATACTCTGGAACTAGAAAATCAGGTTTCTCTATGCTTCTTTCCAGTTGTCTTGCCCTGTATCAAAAAAAGCTGATTCTATTTTGAGATGTAAGGTTTTTAAAGAGAATGATACAAAAAGCATAAATTTCTTCGATCCCAAAACTACATTGGGGAAAAAATTAAATGGCTCCATATTGGTGGATTAGAGGAAGTGAAGAACTTTTCCACACAATCTTAGTTATCAGGTGCCTTTAGTAGCTTGTTAAGTCCCTTTATGTGTGGAAGGAAAAACCAAGGGAAAACAAGGCTGCTTGATGGAGTGCTAGCTCTTCCCCCACATGCCTACCACAAAGGGCACAGGTACAAAGAAGATTGCTCACTTTGTCTTATTTTACTTAGGGCATTGTTCTTACCTCGGGATTTTATTGAAGTTTTGGAAAATGCAGATCTTCCCCAAAAAACTTCTCAGCTTTAGATAGATTCACTTGGAGTTAACAAATACAGTAACAGTAAAATTGAATAAAGAACTACTTACTTGAACCAGTATTTCTGGAGTAATAAATATCCCTAACTACCAAAAGAGGGCTTAACTGGCTCTAGAAACAATTGTTAGGATCTTTAATTATTGGTCCTTCACAGAAGGAAGAGACGTTGGTTTTATGGATGAAGACACAGACCCAGAGAGTATTTGCCCAGTCACAGAGGTATTAAGCTGCAAAGCTAGATTTCAAGTCTAGGTACACTTGCATTTAAATCCAGTTCTTTTTTCCTCTATACCATGCTAAGGTTTGGAAATACGGTAATGTTTAGGAACTCAACCTATAAAACAGACCAAATTAGATTAAATTCATGAGGTCATCATCAATTCACCGCTGGAGCTGGCAAACTAAGAATGATTTTTACATTTCTAAATAGAAGTTATATTGTATTTAAATGAAAAGACCATTTTTAGCTGGGTCCGTACAAAGAGAGGGCTGGATTTGGCCTTCTGGCCATAGTTTGCTGACCACAGATCTAGCCCAATCCCCATATTTTGCAGATGCAGAAACAACCTCAAAAGGGGTTAAGTGATAAGCAAGGTAATATTATTAAGCAAAACTGGGACTTGAGTCTAAGGACTCCAAATCTACTACACCTTGCTGCCTCTCATATCTTTAGATTGCTCAGATACAACTTTTTAATTTTGCAGTTTTTTAAAAAAAACTTACTAGTTTTCAACATTCACTTCTACGAGATCTTGAGTTCTAAGTTTTCTCCTCCCCAAGATGGCATGCAATCTGATATAGGCTATAGGTGTAGAATCATGTTAAATGTATTTCCACATTAGTCATGTTATAAAGAGGAATTAGAAGCAAAGGGAAAAACCACAAGAAAAAAAAATAGTGTGCTTTGATCTGCATTCAGACTCCATAGTTCTTTTTCTGGATATAGATAGCAATTTCCATCATGAGTCTTGGAACTGTCTTAAATTCTTGTATTGCCCAGAAGAGCTAAGTCTATAAAAGTCATCACACAATGTTGCTGTTACTGTGTACAATGTTCTGGTTCTCATTTCACTCAGCATCAGCTCTTAATGAGTCTTTCCAGGTTTTTCTGAAGTCTGCTTTTTTTTTTTTCCCCCAAGGAGGGAAGGCAAGGCAATTGGAGTTAAGTGACTTGCCCAAGGTCACACAACTAGTTTGTCATGTGTCTGAGGCTGGATTTGAACTCAGGTCCCCCTGACTCCAGGGCTAGTGCTCTACTCACTGCGCCACCTAGCTGCCCCTGCTCATTTTTTATGGAACAATAGTATTCCATTATATTCATATACCACAACTTGTTCAGCCATTCCCCAATTGATGGGCATCCCCTCAATTTCCAACTTTTTGCCACCACAAAAAAATAGCTGCTGTAAATGTTTTTGTACATATGGGTCCTTTTCCCATTTTTATGATCTCTGGGATACAGACCTAGAAGTGGTATTGCTGGGTCAAAGGGTAGGTATAGTTTTATAGCCCTTTGGGCATAATTCCAAATTGTTCTCCAGAATGGTTGGATCAGTTCATAGCTCCACCAACAATGCATTAGTGTTCCAATTTTCCCACATCTTCTCTAGCATTTATCATTTTCTTGTTTTGTCATGTTAGCCAATCTGATAGGTGTGATATGATGTGACACCTCAGAGTTGTTTTGATTTGCGTTTCTCTAATAGTGATTTAGAGCATTCTTTCATATGACTATCAATATCTTTAATTTCTTCCTCTGAAAACTGCCTGTTCACATCCTTTGACCATTTGTCAGTTGGGGGATGACTTGTATTCTTACTTGACTCAATTGAGAAATGAGGCCTTTATCAGAAACATTGGCTGTAAAAATTGTTTCCCAGCTTTCTGCTTCCCTCCTAATCTTTGTTGCATTGGCTTTGTTTGTGCAAAAAGTTTTTAATTTAATGTAATCAATATTATCCATTTTGCATTTCATAATGTTCTCTATCTCTTATTTGGTCATAAATCCATATTCCATAGATCTGACAGGTAAACTATTCCTTGCTCTCCTAATTTGCTAATAGTCTCACCCTTTATGTCTAATATAACTTTTTTTTTTTTACCTGTGTCAGTTTATAGTCACCTTATCCTGAAAAGTTTTTTTTTCTCTACTATAGTTAATTTTGTGGATTTTATGCTCTGGGCAAGAGAAAAAGAGGAGAAAAGAAGCTGAAGCAATCAAATGTAGAACACTGCTGCTGAGCACACTTCTCTAGCCATCCTCTTCTTTATAAAGAGGGGGTAGAAAACTGATTGGTGCATGTTACCATGAGATAACATTACAATTACAGACTTCTCATGATGAAAAATGCTACCTACCTCCTGACAGTGATGGACTCAGTGTGCAATTGAGACATTTTTTTGGACATGGCCAATATAGCAATTTGTTTTGCTTGATGCATATTTGTTACAAAGGTTTTGTTTTTCTTTGTAAATGGGGGAGGAGAAAGGGAGAAAAGATGGATTTCATCACTTGAAAAAATTAGGTTAAAAAAAGCAGGATGTTATTTGAATGCATTTAAGTTAGGAAAAAATAATAGGTTACTGGGGGAAAAATCTTTGTAGCAAGTTTTTCTTTTCTATGGAAGGTAATAAACATTAAGCACTTACTATGTGCCAGACACTAGTATGTGCTTTACAAATACTTCACTGAGTCCTCATATTTCTAAGATATATAAGAAATTAATTCAAACTTATAAGAATAAGAGCCATTCCCTAACTGATAAATGGTCAAAAGATACAAATGGGCAAATTTTGAAGCAAGAAATCTAAGCTATTAATACCCATGTGCAAAATGTTCAAAATCACTAATAATTAGAGAAATGCAAATTCAATTCATTCTGAGGTTCTACCTCATACCCCTCAAAGTGGCAAAATTGACCAAAATAAGTAATATAAATGTTTGAGGGACTACAGGACAAGACATATTAATATACTGTTGATAGAGTTGTGAATTGGCCTGGCTATTCTGAAGAGCAATTTGTAACTATGCTTTAAAAAAAAAAAAGGTTGCTGAATTAGAGATGATGACAGAGTGAAGGTAAGATGACAAGATGACAGAGTGAAAGGTAACATTTATGCCTTAGCTCCTCCACAACAAGCAAGTACCATGGAGCCACAGTCAGGATCACACAAGATTTAGCAACTAACAATATAAAGGAATGGAGGACTTGGAATGATATTCTAGAAAGCAAAAGAGCTAGGATTACAACCAAGAATAAGCTGCTCAGCAAAACAATATAATCCTACAGGGGGGAAAATGGACATTTAACAAAATTGAACATTCAAATACAAGCCTCAAATGTAAAAAAGTAAAAATGACTAAGAAATCATAAGGGACATTCTTACATGGGAAGATGATACAGAACTTTATCATCAACAAAGGTCTTAGAACTTACTATAAAAGATCTGGGTGTGATTCTATTAGGTTGAGATAATCTCAAGAGAAAGGGGCACATTGGGAAAGGGAGCACAGGAGAGAAAGAACAGGAAAAATTATTTCACTTATAGATGGGACATACAAGGAAGAGTTTATACAATGGAGAGGAGAATGGGGTAGATGGGAGTGGGCAACCCTTGAACCTCACTCTCATTTAAACTGGTTCAAGGAGGAAAGAATATATACACAATAGGGTAGAAAATTTTACCTTACCCAACAGGGAAGTAGATTAGAAAGGAAAAGAAAGTAGGAGAGGGCAATAAGAGTGAGAGGGGGGTAGATTAAAGAGGGCAATGGTCAAAAGCAAAATAGATACTTGAGGATGAAATAGGGGGGAAAGTATTAAGAGAATAGGATGAAGAGAAACACAGCAATCACAACTGAATATGAATGGGATGAACATATTCATAAAATGGAAGAATAGCAGAATGGATTAGAACTCAGAATCCAATAATATATTCAGGAAACACTTGAAACAGAAAGATAAACATAGTGTTAAAACAAGGGACTGAGGCAGAATCTATTATGATTCAACTGAAGTAAAAAAAGGCAAGGGTAGCAATCATGATCTCAGACAAGACAAAAGCAAAAATATACCTAATTAAAAGAGGTGAACAGGGAACCACTTTGCTAAAAGGTATCCTAGACAATGAATTAATATAAATATTGAACATACATGCACCAAATGCCATAGCATCCTGCTTCTTGAAGGAAGAATTAAATGAGTTACAGGAGAAAACAGTAAAACTTTAATAATGGGGGACCTCGATTTACCCTATTTTGGACTGATATAAATCTAACATAAAACAAAAGTTAAGGAAGTAGGCAGAATTTTAGAAACATTAGATATGATAGATTTCTGGAGAATACTAAATCAAAAAGGAAGCTTTCTATTCTCAGCTGTGCATGGCACCTTGACAAAAACTGACCATGTAGGGCATAAAAACCTCATAAATGCAAAAAAGCAGAAATATTGAATGCATATTTTTCTGACCACAACAAGATGAAAATTATATAAATAAAAAGCTTCTAAGGCATGGATTAAAAATTAATTGGAGACAAGGCCATACCCAGGAGCCAAGATTGTGGAGCAAACAGTAAATCACCATAACTCTCCTATATTCACCTCCAAACAATCATAAAATAGTGTGCCAAAATGAAACTGGAACAGCAGAACCAGCAAAAAGATGAGGGGAAACAGTCTTTCAGCCCAAGAAAAGTGGAAAATCAGCAAAAAAAGTAGGTCTTCTTTTGTAAAAGGGGAATGCAGTCCAGGAGAGGAAGCATCCCAGCAAGCCCTACCTCAGCAAACCAGTGGGAAATCCTGAGCCCCAGCGCAGTGGAACAGCAAATGACAACACCAGGATTTCACCCCCTTTACTTGCTTCAACATAGCCCCAGGCAAACAGATGCCAGCAGCCAGATAGCCATGTGCTTCAAGGTAGCCTCAGGGAAATGCAAAAACACCCCACTGGCCTCAACACATGCCAGACACCAGCAGTAGGACTCCAGGTCAGCAGCAAGTAAGCTGCCAGACCCCTATAGCTTGCAGTGCCAGCCACCCCTCACCCCACCCCTTCAGCACAGCACTAGACACAAGGGTCCCCTGTGCACCTCAGGACAACATCATTGCAGGACCAGGTAAACAGTGAAGGCCTGCAGCTACTGGCACAAGAAGCCTGAGACAGTGTCGCTGCCACCCTGGGAGCAAATTTAAGTTTAAAAGAAAAGGCCAAAAAAGATGAGGAAACAACAACAAAAAGAATCAGACCATAGAAAATTATTATGGTGACAGGGAAGACCAAGACACAAACTCAGAAGAGGACAACAAATTCCCAAAGGAAAACAGGAAACTATCTCAAGCCCAGAAAGAATTCATAGAAGAACTACAAAAGGAGCTTAAAAATTATACGAGAAAAGTAGAAAAAAAATTGGGAAAGAAATGAGAGTGATGCATGAGAATTATGAACAAAAAAGAGTCACTAGGTTGGAAAAAGAAGACAAATGCTTAAAAAAGCAGAACTGGCCAAATGGGAAAGGAGATACAAAAATCCACTAAAGAAAACAACTTAAAAAGTATAATTGGCCAAATGGTAAAGGAAGTACAAAAGCTAACTAAGGAAAACAACTCCTTAATGGTTAGAATTCATCAATCAGAAGCTAATCACTCTATGAGACACCAAAAATTCAAAAGAATGAAAAAATAGAAGAAATTGTAAAATACCTCATTGTAAAAACAACTGACCTGAAAAACTGATCCAGGAGAGACAATTTCAGAATCATTGAATACCTGAAAGCCACAATCAAAAGGGGGACCTGGACAGCACTTTCAACAAATTATCAAGGAAAACTGCCCTGATATCTTGGAACCAGAGAATAAAATAGGCACTGAAAGAATCTACCAATCACTTCAGGAAAGTGATCCCAAAATAAAAACTCCAACAAACATTATAGCCAAATTACAGAACTATTGAGTCAAGGAAAAAATACTGTAAGTGGCCAGAAAGAACCAAATATCGGAGAGCCATGATCAGGATTATACAGTACTTAGAAGCTTCAGCATTAAAGGACTGTAAATCATGGAACATGATATTCCAGAGGGCAAAGGAGCTAGGACTACAACCAGAAATCACCTACCTGGCAAAATAAAGCACAATATTTCAAGGGAAAAAAAGTCATTCAATGAAGTAGAAGGATTTCAAGCTTTCATAAGGAGAAGACTAGAACTGAACCAAAAATTTGATTTCCAATATCAAGACCCAAGAGAAGCCTAAAAAGGGAAAAATAGAAAAGAAAAGAAGGGATTCAATGGAGTTTAACTGTTTATATCCCTACATGGGAAGATGATACTTGTAATTCTTAAAAATTGTCCCACTAATAGTACAGCTAGATGGAATATACATAGACAGTGGATATGGGTATAAGGTGAATTCGAGGGAATGACTTAAAAAATTAAGGTATGAGAAAGAGGAGTACACTGGATGCAGAAGGAAGGCAGAGACAGAATGGGGTAAATTATTTCACATGAAGAGGCATGAAAAACTTATTATGGTGGAGGAAAAGATAGTAGGGTGGATGACGGGCATCACTTGAACCTTATTCTCATATTTTATTATTTCATATTTTTAGTTTTCAACATTGACTTCCACAGGATTTTGAGTTACAAATTTTCTCCCCATTTCTACCCTCCACCCCCACTCCAAGATGGCATGTATTCTGATTGCCCCATTCCCCAGTCAGCCCTCCCTTCTGTTACCCCACTCCTCCCCATTCCCTTTCCCCTTACATTCTTGTAGGGCAAGATAGATTTTTATACCCCATTGCCTGTATATCTTATTTCCCAGTTGCATGCAAAACATCTTTTTTTTTTTTTGAGCATCTGCTTCTAGGAATTTGAGTTCCAAATTCTCTCCCCCCTTCCCTCCCCACCCACCCTCCCTAAGAAGGCAAGCAATTCAACATAGGCCACATATGTATCATTATGCAAAACACTTCCACAATAATCATGTTGTGAAAGACTAATTTCCCTCCATTCTATCCTGTCCCTCTTTTTTCAATTTTCTCCCTTGACCCTGTCCCTTTTCAAATGTGTCTGCTTTTGATTACCTCCTCCCCCTATCTGACCCACCTTCTATCAACCCCCCTTTCTTATCCCCTTCACCCTACTTTCCTGTTGGGTAAGATTCCCAATTGA
>JAQQSZ010012708.1:0-11938 GCA_028646595.1 Phalanger gymnotis | reverse complement strand
ATGTGGCCTCAGACACCTCCTGACTATGTGATCTTGGGCAAGTCACCTAACCCTCAGTTCCTCATCTGTAAAATGAGCTGGAGAAGGAAATGGCAAACCACTCCAGTGTCCTTGGGAAGAAACCCCTAAATGGGGTCACAAAGAGTCGATCAGGACTGAAAATGACCAAACAACAAGATCAGGAATGCCCAAGCTCTGACTGAGCAGAGGCTGACGAGGAAAAGCTAAGAGCCCACAAAGATGGTGTTGTTATTTTCTTAAAGCTACACCGGGAAAGCAACAGAAGCAATAGAATCACTCATCAAGGTGCATCTGACGGTAATTGGCTTCAGAGGGAGAGCAGTCCTACTTTGCTTTTGTTTTTCTTTTTTTGTTAAATTAAATTAATTTAATTTTATTTTTTACCAAAGAGAATAATTGAAAAGCAAGATGAATGGAGTTTGAGTAAGAGTGTCTAGCTGACCCTTGATGAGTTTAAGTGACCAGGGCCTGACCAACTCTATCTTTGGGAACTGAAACATATGGCCCATGTGATGGCTATAGAATTTTGTTTTTGAGCACTACCTATGCCTTCTGGACGGACTTGGTGCCACTGTCAGGGATGCTTGAAACAGGGATGCTTGGATGAAACAACGCTTACAGGAGGTAGCATTTATGCGGGTTTGCAAAGTGCTTCTTTATCTCATTTTATCTCTACAACATAGGTACTATGATGATTCCAATATTACAAATGAGAGAACCAAGGTAGGCAGAGGTTAACTGATGGCCCATGGTCACACAGTTAGTAAGTGTCCCAGGAGAGATTTTAACTAAGGTCTTCTTGGCTTCAAGTATGGTGCTCTACCTACCAAACCACCTAGGAGAGGTTTGGTTTTCTGGATTTTTCATCATTTCCTTTGCATTATTGATATAGCTATAATCCCTAATTGATGACTGGGGGAGGGTTAAGTGGTGGATAGAGCACCAGTCTTGGAGTCAGGAAGACCTGGCTTTAATTCCTATAAGCTGTGTGATAGAAGCAATTTACAACTTCTAGTGCCATAAGCAACTTTATAAGACCATAAATGACAGATAAGTAGCCTAAGAAGGAAGGAAACAAGCATTTATTAAGTGCTTACTGTGCACCAGGCACTCTGGTAGGTGCCAGGGATACAAATACAAGCAAAAAGAAAGTTAGCCTCTTTGGGTGAAGACAATCAGCAAAGGAAGGTGAAGGGATGGGGTTGTGGGGATGATGGTATTGGGTGTGGAGGCATGGTTTTGAAGTATGGAGGAAGTCAGGAACAGAATGCAGAGAGGAATGGAGGCAGGTCAGCCCAGGCCCTTCTGTGAAGTGGAGGAGCTCACCAGTAAGATAAGGGGGCCAGGCCACGTGGAGAAAGGTTTCCTAGTGCTTGGGCCACGGTAGATCATTCCAGGGTGAGGAGGCCCATGGTGCTAAGAGAAGGTCCATGATGAGCCGTCCATAGAAGGAGCATGATTTTGAAGTCTAGAGGAATTCCAGAACAGGTCCTGGAGGAGAATGAAGGTGGGTCACTCTTGACCACCCCACAAATGGAAGCTCTCTGAGGAATGCCTGTTGCATTTGTGAAGGAAAGAGAACCTTTTTATCTCTCCTTTAGATTATTACAGAAGACTCAGAGTTCTAGAAGCAGTGGATTTTAGAGTTTATCTAGTCCAATGTTTCCCAACCTAAATTAGAATGTAGGTGGGTAAAATACCTAAATTTTCTAACACGGATTCTATTGCAACCTCATTTGGGAGGCTTTTCTGGTCTTAGGAATGGGGACGAAACTGGGAAGGGATCCTGGGCTGGTAGGATATTGGGAGAGGAATCCATTTTTAAAGTTTACAGGTATTAAGAAGTAAGGACCATTGGTAGTAAAAGTTTCGCAGGCCAGTAAAATTTTGCTGTAGACTGATGCTTGGAAAATAATGATCTGATTTTACAGGAAACTGAGCCCAACCATTTGTGTAGTTCCTATTGCCTTCCATTATTTTGTACCTCTTTTATTGCATTTTTATGTTCTATAGCTCTTTGTGCCCACTTCTTATCTGTTCCATATAGACAGAAAACATTTATTCTTCTTTTTATCCCCCTCTTCCCAAACAGCCTGTGAGAAGGTAGGACACAGTCATTTATTAAGCACCTATTATGTGCCAAGCACTGTGCTAAGCACTTTACTAATATCATCTCAATTGATTTTCACAACAACCCTGGGAGATAGGTCCCATTATTATCCCCACTTTCTGGCTGAGGAAACTGGAGGCAAGCAAAAGGTAAGTGATTTACCCAGGGTCATACAGCTAGCAAACATCTGAGTTAGGATTTGAGCCCAAGTCTTCCTGACTCCAAGCTTGGCGCTCTATCCCCAGTATTACCCATTGCTTCCATACATATAGGGGGTTCAATATTTGTTGAATTGAATGTAATAAACTGAGAAATAAATAGTTTATTTAAAAGTTGGCATAATATCGGTGAAAGGTCTAAAATCTTTTATTTCTCTTCAGGATTACTAATAATAGAAACTCCCATTTGCAAAGCACTTCAAAGATTACAAAAGGCTTACTTTATAACACCCCATAGGAGATAGGCCATGTCAATATTATGTAGATAAGAAAACTGGGGTCGGGAGAGGCTGAGTGCTTCGCCTGTGGGTGCCCAGCTTGTAAATGTCAAGTCCAGCGTTCTAAGCCGGGTGTCTCCTGACTTCAGGTCTGATCCTCTCTCCACTCCATCTTGCTCCTTCTCCTGATGACCTAATGTTGCCATCATTTGCACAAAACTCTTCGCCCTCTGAAAGTCAGACAAATGTGTAGAAATATAATATTGTGGGAGAGATGTTTTAAAGAAAATGTAAAACACATGCTTTGACTTGTAAATAGTTATTAGTATGTTGTCTTTCCAGAAAGGTATTATTGTATCATCTAGAAATCTTTATGCCAGATACAAACTTCAGTGGTATTGGATTAGTGAGTGACAGAACTCTCTTTTTCAGTTTCCTGTTTTGAAATTTTTTTTTCCAAAGGGTGAATTTTTTTTTTTGCAGTGGACAAGGTCCAAGGTGAAGTTACAGATATTATTGACAGAGGGATTCCCATTTATTTCACACTTGGTTTATTACTTGGAGACCATGCCAGGCTTTGGTTTCTTTGCCCCTTTGATCTTTGTTCTTTAACTACTAGTAAGATGCCATATGCATTTGATGATTTCAGTGTATGAGTGAAAAAATATCCTGTTTTCCTTCATCTTTTCATCTGATTTTAAAACCTTTTCATAAGTTGTCATGTTTTATAATTTCTGTATTATCAGGGAAGGTCAATTTTTGCACCAACCCTCGCTGCCCCCAAATCACCCAGCTTAAAAGAACATAGATTTAATCTTTAGTCCAGATTTTCAGGAGTATTTTTTTAAGGATTTTCCAATTTATGAACTTAGGCAGCCTTACAAAGAAATGAACCTTGTGAACATTAAGCTCTCATTCTTTGCATCACTTTAATTCTCTCCTGATCTTAGCTAATGTGTTAGTAGTGCCATTCTGACGATAGTTTTGAGCAGACTAACAAATCTTTATTTTTATTGGCTGTCTCATTTTTTCTCTTTCATATTTCACATTTATGGTCCATTCAGACATTCTCCTATTTTGCTAAGTAGGAATCTGTGTGGTCTTTGATGTAAGACATAATTTATTTGAGAAGGAAATATGAGTCTGTGCCTTGAAACTGCATTGAACTGATGGATTGAGAAATTTAAGTATTGCATCCAAGTAGAGCCTCATTTAAAATGTCTGACAGCTAGCATTTTGCTAATCTGTTTGCTAGTGATTTTACATATCTATGTCTATATGTACAGACAATATACTTAGAGATAAGTATGTAATTGTATTCAAATGTTTTAATTAATATAAAAATAATTTGCATTTTAATATCTATAGAAAATATCTGTTTACATCTGTTGAAATTCAATGTTGAAAGAGGCTGGTTTTATTTTGAAATTCAATCATGTTATATGCTCTATTCTGTCTTCATAAAGGTAGTACAGATATATAAGATGTAGCAGAATGCCTACATCTATGGTACTCACTGTTCACTATCATAATGAAGGTTGCCTTAACGTTTTCTGATTCAAACATTGCATACATTATGTAAAGTCCATGTCCCAATTCTGTTAAATGGGCACTTAGAAACTCACTGCCAGTTCATCCTCCATATTCATACCACCTGTCAATTAACCTTTGCAAAATGCAGGCTTTTAAAAATAGGACTTTTCTATTTCAACCCTTTATCTTTTCAATCATCTCGAAGTATGTGCAATGACTAATATGGGCATTTTCTGTGTGGCTTTTAAAGTATTTTTAAGGATTAAAGTCTCCAGCCCCCCCCCACCACTAATTTTGGAATAATATTACTCCTGTAGAGGGGATTGCAAATTTTCTTCTCAGTGCAAATTCACATGCTGGAGGAAGCCTTAAATCTCTCCTCACTCTGCTAAACAGATTTTCCTAAAGAGTAGAGCCTATCAACCCTGCTACTCAATAAACTTTAGTGGGTTCTTATTACCTCCAGGATCAAATATGAATTTCTTTGGCATTTAAAGCTCTTCACAACGCAGTCTTTTGCAATATCTTTCCAATGCTTCCCCTTCTCTCTTTTGATACTGCCACCACTCTGCATGCCCTCTGCTAGAGGGACTATTCTAGTAGGAGGCTAATGGGTCTGCCTGCCTGCCTGCCTGCCTTTAAATACCAACTAAAATCCTACCTTCCATAGGAAGTGGTCTCTCACCACTCCAATTCATCCTCCATTCAGCCACAAGAGCAAATTTCCTAAAACACAGGTCTGATCATTTCACCCTCTTACTCAATAAATCAGTTGCTCCCTATTACCTCCAGGAGCAAATACAAAATGTTCTGTCTGGCATTCAAAGCCCTTCATAAACTAGCACCTCCTACCTTTCCATTCTTCTTACACCTTACTCCCTGACATGTTCTCCTCCATCTAGTGACACTGGCCTCCTGGATGTTCCATGGACAAGGCATTCCATCTCTTGGCTCTGGTCATTCTCTCTAGGGGACCCTCATGTCCCAATAGGTCCCAGGCCAAGCCCTACTTGGTCATTGTTTGAGTCCCGATTGACTCAGAATGAACAAACAACCAAACGACAAACCCAACTAAAATCCTACCTTCTATAGGAAGCCTTCCTCAATCCCTATTAACTCTAGTTCCTTCTTTCTGTTAATTATTTCCTATTTATTCTACATCTAGTTTGCTTTGTATATATTTGTTTACATGTTGTCTCTGGCATCAGGCTGTATGCTCCTTCATCTGTCTTTTCCTTTTTTTTTTTTTTTTTTGTATTTCCAGTATTTAGCATAGTGCCTGGTCCTAGGTACTTAATAAATTTTTTTGATTGATTAATTGTGTGTGAGCAGGGTACTCCTTCCTGCCTCACTTCTAGTCATCCTATGGTGGTAGAGCTGAGTGTTGGAGCAATCAGTTCATGAAAACAGATGATTTATGTCTGAAACCGTAGAAGAAAGAGAAAAGCCAATGGCAATCCTGGTTTGTTGTCACACACTGCTCACGCTCTTCCACAATCATTGTACAACGGCCCAACTTAAACACTTTTCCAGATGTCAGTTGTCCTCTGATTCCAAATTCAGTGTGCTGGACTGTTCCAGGCATACTCTTGATTACTTATATTTGTTTTAATTTGAATTTTTCTGATTATTAGTGACATAGGCTATGATCCAAAAATCATTTGTTCATATCCTATGGCCAGTTGTTTATTGAAGAATGATTCAATCTTTCATGTTTACGTCAATTCTCTCTATATCTTGGATATCATGCTTTTGTCATAAACATTTAATGCAAAGATTTTTCCCAATCCATATCTTTTCTCTAATTTAATGACATAGATTTTGTTTGTGCAAAAGCTTTTACAATTGGTATAATAGAAATTTTTATATCTTTCATGATATACCTTTATAATTTCTAATGATAAATTTCCCTCCTCCCAGTGTATAGTTGTAAAAGATGCAAACTTTCATTTTCATCTTTTTTCATGTTTTGACTTTTTGTGTTTATCTCTCTAGCTGCTCTAAGTTTTAGGTACTTTTTGGGTCATGACCACAGTTCTCAGATCCCGTGATTGGTTTACTTCTAGTAGACACACAGAAGAAACACTGAGTTCACAGCAAAGTCATATATGGAAACAACATAGTAATTAAATAACAACAGAACATTTCCCCCACTGCAGATTATTTTCAGATTATTTTTCTATACATGTACATAGAGTGGGAGGAATGGACCTTCAGAAGGAGCCCATAGAAGAAGTTCTGTTTAGCCTTCTTCATTCATCTTTCTTAGCCAAAGCCCTTTCCTTCAGCTAGGTTCCAGGTAAGAGAGACCAAGCTAAGATCGAGCCTGTTTTTGTTGCTGTTTTCCCTAATCTATCTGACTCCTCTCTCCTCAGTTTAACTCCTATTTAATGTATATTTCAAACCCCATTTTGGTTCTCAAAATGTTTGACAGTATTCTCTTATAAATCCATCTGGACTAAGAGTTCTTTTTTTTTTCCCTTTGAGAGTTGAGTTATTGCCTTCTCAGTTTCTCTGTGTTGAGAATTCCATTTATTATTCTTTAATTTGGGCATTTTCATATATAGATATTTATCTATTTCATTTTTTAGTTTTGTTGGTGTGTAATTTGGTAGAATAAATTATGATAATTATCTTTTTTGTTCTCCATTTTTGTGAATTCCCCCTTCTAATCTTTTATTTTGAGTAATTTGCTTTTCCTCCCTTTCTTTTGAAATATCAATTTAAAGTACTATTAATATTACTAGTCCTTAAAAACAGGACTCTTTGTTTTATCAGTTCAATAGTTCTTTAAGTTTCTATTTTTATTTATCACTATTTGATTTTCAAAATTAATTTTGTACTTATTTTATAAAAATTGTTCATCTGATGAGGATCAAGATGTGAAATCCTTGTCAGGGACAAATGTCACACATTCCCTTGGGACTGAAGGGAAGGAGAGGATATAAAATAAATTTGTAGGAGTACAGGAGGGCACTGGAGAGAGATCATTGCACATAACTGCTATCATAACAAAAAATGGGAGGTGAAGTCATCTTTTGAAAGTGGGTGGGGAGGGAAGAAATTGGTAGTTTCAGGAGGGAAAGTAATTGCTAGCATAGCTTCCATGGTGAGTGAAATAAAGAAAAAGAATAAAAGAAAAAGAAAAATAAAGAAAAAGAAAAAGTGAAATAAAAAAAATTATTACATGGCAGTGATGGCCTGGTTGTTGTTATAGCATTAATTTAGATTTTTAAAACCCTTGCTTATTTCTTTGTTTCTCTTTTGGTAGTATAAGTGTTTAGAAATATAACTTTTCTTCTCAGGTCTGCTTTAACTCCACCTCTCATATGGTGGTATATTTCCTCACGGTTTTCATTTCATGTCTAATAATTACTTATTATTCTTATTTTTCCAATACACTTATCATTTAGTACATTTTATTTAGCAGTTATCTATATCTTTTGCTTATGTATTTTTACTGATTATTTGAAAATATGTTTTAGTCTATAAAGAATATGTTTGATATTTCTGCATTTCTTTGAGAGTTCTTTATGCCTTGACATATTATTAATTTTTAAAGGTCCTGGTTGGTGCTGGCAAAAAAGTCATCCCATAATATTCACATTCAGTAACTTCCAAAGGTTTATTACATTTAGTTTTTCCAGTATCCTATTTAGAGTCTTAATTTCCTGATTATTTTTTATACTGTTAGATTTATTCAGGTCTGAATGAGGCATATTCATCAATCCATAAACATTTATTAAGAGTCTACTATGTGTTAGGCACTGTGTTAAGTGCTGAGGATACAAAAAGAGGCAAAAGATGGTTCCTGCTCTCAAGGAGCTTAAAATCTAATGCTGGAGATAACATACAAATGAATCTATACAAAGCAAGCTGTATACAGTTGGAGATAATTAACAGAGGGAAGGTGCTAGAATTAATAGGGGTTAGAGAAGGCTTTCTGTAGAAAGTGAGATTTTAGTTGGCACTTAAAGGAATCCAGAGCGGTCATTAGTCTGAGTGGAAGAAAGAGAACATATCATGTACAAGTCTCATTTGATCCTCACAACAACACTGTGAGGTGGGTGCCATTTTCATCTCTATTTTACAGTTTTTGAAACTAAGGCAGACCAAGGTGAAGTGACTTGTCCAGGGTCCACACAGCTATGATGTGTCTGAGACCAGACAGGAGGGAGCTAGTAGATTTCCTTTTTTCTAGCTATCTTCAAAAACAAACAACCAAACAAAAAACTGGATTATGCCTTCTTTTGTTGTTTCATGTCTGATTCTTCATGACCCCATACCATGTCAGGCCCTTCTATCCTGCACTACCTCTCTAAGTCTTTCCAAGTTCACATTTGTCATTTCCATGATACTATCTATTCATCTCATCTTCTGCTGTCCCCTCTTCCTTTTGCCTTCAATCTTTCCCAACATTTGGGTCTTTTCCAGGGAGTTTTGTCTTCTCATTATGTGGCCAAAGCATTTAAGCTTGAGCTTCAGTATTTGGCCTTCCAGTGAATAGCCTGAATTAATTTTTTTTTTACATTTGACTGATTTGACCTCCTTTTTGTCCAAGGGACTTTGAAAAGTCTTCTCTAGCACCCCTTCTTGGGGATGTTCTAAAGTAGATTCTTGTCTCACTTTGCATGGACTTAATGGAATCATAGAATGAATAGACAGAAATATTATAATATGACTAGAAAGGTGGGATCATACTATATTGTGGAAGGCCTTGAATGCCAGGCAAAGGTGTTTAAAGTTTATTTGGGAGAGAAAAAGAAGCCAATGAAAATTTTGGAGCAGAGGAGTAATATGAACAGATCTATGCATAAGAAAGATTATTCTGGAAGTAGTATGAAGGAACTAAGGATCGTTTATGGTTAATTATCTGTGGGTGTTGTTCATCTTAAATTAATCAGGCAAAAAGTAACCAACTTCCTCAATTGATAAAGAATAGAATTGAAATTCTAGCTGAAATTTTCACTTCATAGAAAATCTGTTGAAAAAAATTACGATCTATTTTCTTCTTCCCTAAACCCAATGGAGATATTTTACAATGTGCTAATAATGCCTTAGTTCAGCTTAAAGAAACTGGATTGTGATTTGAGGATTCAGTAGTCACCTTCCACATCTGATGGAAGATTACACAAATGAAAACTAAAGATAATATATACAGAACGGACCTTTTGAATTCTAACTAGAATAGTCTCAATACACTTCGCTTGAGCATCTGTGTGATTAAATCAGCGATTTCTTCCTTTATTATTTCATTTTTTTTCTCTTTCACAATAAGTTTCCTTATAATCTTAATCATTGCTGTAAACAAAGGCATCGGCTCTGACTTCATAAGATAATGCCTTCTCGCTCTCCCCCTCTTTCTCCATTTTTAAAGGTTTCCTTTTAAAGCTAGTTTTAGGCCATGATGCATTGCTGAATGGCTGATTTCCTGACACTCTTTCTTGCTAACCTTTCTTGACAGCTTCTGGATTGCTCTACCTGGTAATTTGCTCCATAATAATGGCTACTGTGAGATGTCTCCTAACTATTTCCTTTATTTTTAACAAGGATTCTTAACACCCTCTGTAGGTGACAAAATGCAATTACAGACATGAAATGTCCCCCAGAGGATGCTTGCTCACAGATGCCACCAATCCTTTCCTAGTACAACTGTTAAATGTAATAGAAACAAAGAATCAGATCCTCTAAACATCTAGTTCAAATAAAATTTTTAATTAAAAGTTATGAAGGCATTTTATTGATTAACAATCTTAGTAATTAAATAGTGTAGTTGACATTTTTTTAGTTGGATTTGTTCTTCCTTTGAGATCTCTAATTGTTGTATGGCTTTACATTTATTGATAACTCTGTTTGATGAATACAGATGCCACCTTTTATGGTCGTCGTTGACAGAGTAATCATATTGTGAGAAACACCAGGCTTATGCAGTAACAGCTGTTGCAGCTATACATGCTGACATCCATTGGGGAAATGTGTTTGCTGCTATCATGGGTACACAATAAATGGAAGGGGTAATAAAGCACGAGCTAACATTTTGAAAATCCTTACAACTCCAGGAACTTTATTGCATATTACAAGCACTTTGATCTCTGTCCAGTACTTAAGTCTTAATTATCAGACTAATTGCACAGACTATGTTCATTTTCGGTGGTAATCCTTTTGTGATTAGCTTCTGTGTTCAATAACTGACTTATCCTTTAATTAAAAGGACGATTAACCTTAAGACTGCTGCAGCATCTTGGGATTAACCCATACAGAGTTAACATTTAATATCATTGTAAAAGCCTTTGGTGAAAGGTGGAGCATAAAAACACACAGTGGTATCTCTATATGCATTTCACACTCCTGATGTGCCCAAAGAATGCTCTTTGCTCAAGGTAAGGGCTTTAACTCTTGTTCCTTATAGATGAGATTCCTTAAAGGCCCATCTAATTGGACAGACATTGGATTAACCCTTCAAGTGCCTTTTTCATTTATTGGAAGAAGGCTTATACATTTTGTGGTGAAGTAGAGTTCATACATCTAGAGTTGGAAAGTACTTCAGGGCTCATCTAGTTCAAATCCTTGGAACCAAATTGCGAGTCAAAGGACATGGGTTCAAATCCCATCTCTGACACTTACTTGCCTGTGTGACCTTGGGCAAATCACCATTTCTCTTTGGACCTCAGTTTTCTTACCTGTAAAATGGGGCAGCTGGACTAGACAGTCTCTCAGGTCCTTTCTAGCTTTAACTTTTTTGTCTTTTGGTGACTCATTTTACAGATGAGGAAAATCATCTTACAAATCATTCTATAAATGAGGAAAAAATTCCTATTAGCTCAAGGTAATGCTACATTCAGGTAGAGGATGCAAGGTAGGGCTTGACTTCAAAGTTAGGGCCTCTGCCTCCAAATCTTGTCCCCTTTGACTTCATTACTCTGCCTTTCTCTTGGCTTTCCAAATTATTACATGTATACATGGAGTTTTAGTCCTGACTGTGAGCTTCCTATCAGTGACTAGAGCTCCCTACCAGTGTGACTTGTAGTAGGAAATTTTATATCAAATATATACAGCCCTATTTTTTCCTCTACTGGAAAAACATATTGGTTTCCTTGGAATTTTTCAAGGGAGTTTGCAAATAGACATAATGATGGAAAATTTATTCAAGTGCTGAAGAGCACATTAAAGTGAAAAGAAATGTCTAAAATGGGCTATGGTTTCCCCAACACTCTAACTGGCTAAAAGATTAAGGAGTAAACCCAGAGCAAATCAGTGCAACAATGTGGAGAACTTGCCAAAGAGGCAGATGCTGCGGCAGGAAGCACTGTACATCTTCTCTCATTTGGCATCTGGGTCCTGCAATGAACATCTTTCCCCAGTGTAAAAGTATGGCATGGGTTCTACTGCTGTGCTGATGGCTTAAGAAAATTCCTCTCTCTCAATCTCTCTCTCTCTCTCTCTCTCTCTCTCTCTCTCTCTCTCTCTCTCTCTCTCTCTCTCTCTCTCTCTCTCTCCACTTCTCTTTCTCTGCCCTTCCCTCCCAACCTCCCCCCTTTCTTTTTCTCTTTCTCTCCCTCTCTCTCTTCTATTTCTTTCCCCCTCCCTCCTTCCCTTCCCCTCTTGTCTCTTTTCTCTCTCCCTCTCCCTCTCTGTCCCCCTTTCGCCTTCTTTCTTTTTTCTCTTCCCCTCCCTTCCCCTCTCCTCTCTCCTTTCTTTTCTCTCTCCTTCTCCCCCTCTCTCTTCTCTCTTTCCCTTTCTTTCATCACTCTTTTCTTTCTCCCTCTCCTCTTTTCTCTCTCTCTCTTCCCCCTCTCCTCCTTCTCTCCGTTTCTCTCTCCCTCATTCTCTCAATCCCT
>JAQQSZ010012707.1:0-11938 GCA_028646595.1 Phalanger gymnotis | reverse complement strand
AATCTAATTTTTAAGGTAATATTTTCTTCAGTGGTCTTTTGGAGCTCCTTTTCCATTTGGCTAATTCTGCCTTTCAAGGCATTGTTCTCTTCAGTGGCTTTTTGGAGCTCTTTTGCCATTTGAGTTAGTCTTTTTTTAAGGTGTTGTTTTCTTCAGTATATTTTTCAGTATTTTTTTGGGTCTCCTTTAGCAAGTCATTGACTTGTTTTTCATGGTTTTCTCTCATCCTTCTCCTTTCTCTTCCCAATTTTTCCTCTACTTCTCTAACTTGCTTTTCCAACTCCTATTTGAGCTCTTCCATGGCCTGAGACCAGTTCATGTTTTTCTTGGAGGCGTTTGTTGTAGGCTCTTTAACTTTGTTAGCTTCTTCTGGCTGTATGTTATGGTCTCCTTTGTCACCAAAGAAAGATTCCAAAGTCTGAGACTGAATCTGGGTGCGTTTTTGCTGCCTGGCCATGTTCCCAGCCAACTTAACCTTGAGTTTTTCATGGGGGTATGACTGCTTATAGAGTAAAGAGAACTATGTTCCAAGCTAGAGGGGATATGCCAGCTCTGCCACACCAGCACTCCTCCTTCCCCAAGAACCCCCAAGCTGCACTGGACTTCGACCTTCAGCAGACTCTGTACTCCTGCTCTGATCAGCCATTTAATTCTTCCCACCAGGTGGGCCTGGGGCCCTAAGCAATTACAGCTGTAGTTCTGTAGCTGCCCCACCTTTGCTGCCCCCTGGGGTGATGGCCAAACTGCAAACTCCTTTCTCACTCTGTCCCCAGCAGCTTTTCCCACTAACCTTCTCTGTTGTCTTCGGTGTTTGTGAGTTGAGAAGTCTGGGAACTGCTGCAGCTCACTGATTCAAGGAGCTACGTCTTATTATGCCTGGCTCCTGGTCTGTTTGGTCCGTGCCTCCCATGCTGGGCGCTGTTCCGCTCCCCTCTGCTTCAGCTCTGAGTGCGAAAGACCTCACCCAGCAACCATCCAGGCTGTCCTGGGCTGGAGCCCCACTTCCCTCTGGTGTTTTATGGGTTCTGCAGGTCTAGAATTGGTTCAAAGCCATTTTTTATAGGTTTTTCGAGGGACTTGGTAGGGAGCTCATGCTTGTCCTTGCTTTCCAGCTGCTATCTTGGCTCCGCCTCCACAACCACTGCAATTTAGCAAGTATCTTGATAAAATAGAGAACATCCAGAAGAGGGCAATCAGAATACTGAAGGGACTGCTTTCCTGCCCTTGTGGCTCAGAAAGAAATAGCAAAGTAATAGGAGGTCTGAAGCCTATGGACAAGAAGATATTTATAGAATATGATAGCTCTTCAAATAATAGAATGTTGATGACAGAGAATTGGAATTATTCTTGTTCTTCTTGGCCTTAGAGAAAAGACACAGGATATATGGCTAGAAGATGAAGAGGCAGAATTAATCTTGGTATAAGGAAAACTTTCCTAACAATTAGAGATTTTTGAAGGAAGGACCTAGATGTAAGAGAACCAAGGTTTCCTGCAGGAGGAACACTGAAGGATTTGGCCTTGGTGAATCTCTCAAGTCAATAAACATTTATTAAGTACCTTTGTGTGCCAGCAACTGTACTACAGATTAGGAAAACAAATAGAGTAAAAAGGACAAATGTCAAGGAGCTTACATTCTAATGAGGAAAGGCAATATACAAAAGAAAGCTGAAAAAGTTAGGGATTGAAAAATGTATCTACATTGGAGTAAGGTGAAGAAAGAAATCCCAAGAGTCAGTAAAAGATTCCAGAGAGGAATATACTATACTAATAGAATAGATTTTTCAGAATTTCCTTTTCCAGCTTGTAAGTCAGACTTACAATGCAGCTTGAAATGATCAAACTTTGACAAGGCTCACAATCACTGGTGTGAGAAACGTGGTTTTGGGGATCACCGGACTTCCCCAAATTGTGAGAAACGTGGTTTGGGGTTTCACTGGACTTCCTAGGCAGGGCCAAAGTCCTGAGGAAGAACCCTGTGATAATCCCTAAGGAAGGTTGTGCAGACCACAAGACTCCCAGAGGAAGGCCAAGTGTTAGCCCCCTTAATCTGTGGGGATCACAGAGCTCCTAGGGGTCAGATACTAAGGAGGACCCAAGTGACAGCCCCTTAGAATGGTGGTAAGATCATAAGGCTCCTGAGACAGGGCCAGAAGTCCCAAGTAATGTCGCCTTAAGAAGGCTGTGCAGACCACAGGGTTCCCACAAGGAAATCATGAGTAGTAGCCCTCTTAACACCACAGTGGTGATCACAGGACTCCCCAAGGCAGGGTCAGGAATTTAGCCCAAGACATGCTTCCACTGCGCATTGCTTTCCTTTCCTTAACCTTAGGAAGATCCATGTGATTTGCCCATTCTCAACCAAAGAACTCAGGACCAGAGTGGGCTGAGGAAGGTGTTTATTACGCTCCTTGAGAGAGTGGGTATAGTGCTTTCTGGGAACACTCACACTGTATATCCTGCAGGGGTGGGAGGGGGGTGGTGTAACCATTCCCTCCACTCCTGCTAGAGTTATGGTGAGTTTACATTCTTTAATTTTTACATAGTTTTCCTAGGTTATACAGTTTATAGAGGTAGGATAATAAGGATACAGAAGCAAAAGTGAAGTTAATTAGATTTTCCTTGTCTGAGTTTAGGATTAATCTACATTCTTTATTTCCCCTACCTTCCCTCTTTAACATATGCAAATTATGCAAATCAATAGGCCTGGACTCTTGAGCAAGACCAGGCCCTTGATAAGCTTGAACTGGTTCAATCAGTTTGGTCTCTGTAGTTCCCCTGACTGCCTCCTCAAATGTCTCATTTAAGCATGCGTACAAGCCTCTGACCTTTCACCAAACTGACCTGAGGCCTGTTTTCTGCTAAAGCTGGGGTGAGGGAGGCGGGGAAGTATACCTTCAGTTCTGTGGAAACAAAACTCCTCCTCCAATTTCTTACACTGGCATCACTCTGACTTTGTACCTGAAGTGAAGAAAATCAAAGATTGTAGAACGTGTTCCCATCACAGAATTTTGGTCCTGTGCACCACATAAGGACCCCCAAGGACTTGAGCAATATTCCCACTTTGCAGCAATTCATATAGATCTTTTTTTTTCCCTGAAACTGCCCATTTTGTTTCTTTTAGCATGATAGTATTCCATTACAATCATATGCCACAACTTGTTCAGCCAATCCCCAATTGATGAGCATCTCTTCAATGTCCAATACTTTGCCAAAACAAGAAGAGCTGCTGTAAATATTTATGTACATACTGGTCCTTTTCTTTTTTCACTGATATCTTTGGGGTATAGGTCTAGTAGTCATATTGTTGGGTCAAAGGGTATGCACAATTTCATAAACCATTGGGAATAGTTCCAAAATGTTCTTCAGAGTGATTGGACTAGTTCATAACTCCACTTATTAGTGTACCTGTTTTCCCTCAACCTCACTGGGATTTGTCATTTCTGACAAGTGTGAGGTGACACCTCAGAGTTATTTTAATTTGCATTTCTCTAATAAATAGTGACTTAGAGCATTTTGTTATGACTATAGATAGCTTTCATTTATTCTTCTGACCATTTGTCAACTGGGGAAGAGTTCTTCCATTTATAAATTTGACTCAGTTCATTATATGTGTGAGAAATGAGGCCTTTATCAGAGAAACTTGTAAAAAATTATATTACTTCATTGTCCATGATACTTTTTAGCAAATACAGTTTCCCCGATTATCTCTTTTAATTAATTCTCCTTTTGCTTTTGTTTTGTCTCAGATTATGATTACTACCCCTTTCTTACATCAACTGAAACAGAATGGATTCTGCTCCAGCCCTTTATTTGAACACTATGTGTCTTTCTGTTCCAAGTATGTCTCTCATAAACAACATATTGTTGGATTCTTATTTGTAATTCTTTCTTCCCTCTGCTATTGTTTTATGGATGAGCTCATCCTATTCAGAATTGAATTAGTTATGATTACTAACTGTATAATTCCCTCCCTCCTATTTTCTTATGTTTATCCTTTTCTTTCTTTTTATCTTAGTCTTCCTCAAAAGTCCCTTTTGCTTAGGACCATTGTTTCCCTTAATCAGCCTGTCTTTTCATCACTCAATATATCTCTGACCCTCTTCCCCTCCTATTTTCCTATTGAGTCAGATAGATCTCTATACTCAGCTGAGTGTGTATATATATTCCTCCATCTTTGAACCAATTCTGATGAGAGTGAGGCCCCAGTATTGCCTGCATCCTCATTCTTCCCTTTACTGTAAAATTTCTTTCTTATGTATCTCTTTTATGTGAAAAAAATTGCTATTCTGTCTCACCCTTCCCCCTTCTCACAGTGCATTTTTCTTTCTCACTCTTTAATATTTTGAGGGATATAATTAACTCTATATGATATATATATATATATATATATATATATATATATATATATATATATATATATATATATACTGACATACTCATGCACTCTGTCTATGTAGACCCCTAATAATGATAAAGTTCTTAGGAGATATAAGTATCATCCTCCCATACAGGAGTATAAACAGTTTAAATATATTAAATTTCTTATGATTTCTCTTTCATGTTTACCTTTTTATACTTCTTTTCAATGTTGTATTTCCATGTAAAATTTTCTATTTGTTTTTGGTCTTTTCAAGGAATGCTTGATAATTCTCTATTTCATTAAATATCCATTTCCCCCTAGAAGGATTATATTGAGTTTTTCTGGGTAGATTATTCTTGGTTGTAATCCTCGCTTCTTTGCCTACAAGAATATCTTATTCCAAGGCCTCTATACCTTTAATATGGAAGCTGCAAAATCTTGTGTGCTAATTTTGGCTTCATGATCTTTCTGGCTGCTTATTTTTCCTTAGCCTAGAAATTCTGGAATTTGTCTATAAGATTCCTAGTAGTTTTCATTTTGGGATCTCTTTCAAAAGGTAATTGGTGGATTTTCCCAATTCTTATTTTACCCTCTGGATCTAAGGTATAAGGGCAGTTTTCTTTGATGAATTCTTAAAAAATGATGCCTAGCCGTTTTTTTATATCATGGCTTTCAGGTAGTCCAATAATTCTTAAGCTATCTTCCCTTGATTGATTTTCTAGGTCAGTTGTTTTTCTAATGAGATAGTTCACATTTTCTTCTAATTTTTTTCATTCTTGTGATTTTTGATTTATTATTTCTTTCATCTTTAAGGAATAATTTTCTTTAGTGAGATTTTGTACCTCTTTTTCTATTTGGCTACTCTGATTTTTAAGGAATTCTTTTTTTCAGTGAATTTTTGCACCTCTTTTACCATTAGGCCAATTCTGTTTTTTTTTAAGGTGTTATTTTCTTCAGTATTTTTGTACTTCTTTTACCAAAGTGTTAATTCTCTTTTTATAATTTTGTAACACCACTCTCTTTTCTTTTCCATTTTTCCTCTACCACACTTATCTCTTTCTTTAACTCTTCTAGGAATTCTTGTTTGGCTTGAGTCCAATTAGCATTTTTCTTTGAAGCTTTGCTTGTGGATGTTTTTTCCTTTGTTGTCCTACTGTACTGCTACTAAAAGACAGTGAGGAAGAAGAGGTGGAGTAAGAAAATAATAACTATTATAGAGTCTTACTTAAAGGCCTCCAGAGAAGGGAAACCCACCACCACCTGTGGCAACCCAGTACATTTTTGGATACCTATGATCATAAAGAAGCTTTCCTTTATATCAAGTCAAAATGTATCTCCCTCCCATTTCTTCCTATAGTTCCTAGTTTGCCTACTGGTGTCAAGAAAAACAAATTAAATCTTGCCTTTACAAAAGATGACAGCTCTTCCAATAATTGGTGACAGCTACCATGTCTGATCTGAGTTTCCTTTTCACTAGGCTAAAAAGCCCCTGTTCCTTTAGTCCATTCATCTCATTTTACAGAAGATGATCAAAGAGGGGAAGTGATTTGTCTAAGGTCATATGGTGAGTTAATGACAGATTGAGGACTAGGACTCTGGTCTTTTATATGTTTTTTCAGATGATATTTCCAATAAACCTAGGTCCTTCCCTACAGCATCATTATACTATGTTATACTACATATTACACACACAGACATGTATGTATATATATATATATATACACACATATATGTGTGTATATGTATATGTAGCTATATGATATATGTATGTGTATGTATACATATATTTAATATTTTATTTTTCCCAATTACATGTAAATAAACATTTTAACATTCTTATTATTTCAAAATTTTGAGTTCAAAATTCTCTCCCTTCCCCTACTCATTGAAAAGGTAAGCAATTTGACATAAGTTAAACATGTGTATTCATGCAAAATACCTTTCCATGTAAATCATGCTGTGAAAGAAAAACAGACAAAACCCCCAAGAAAAACAAAGAAGTATCTTTCATCTGCATGTAGGTTCTACCAGTATACTACAAATATTTTAAAATAATGTCATACCAAATATATACATATGCAGTATGCTACAAAATTCTACAAAGTTCAGTTTTAAGCCTTTAACAGCTTAAAATTATTATAAAAGCTTAACAAACTCTAATACCTTAAACCTTCACAAAGCATTCTCTGATATCCTGTATATGTATCTATATGGTATGCTTTACTATTATAAAATAGACATAATATAATATATGCCTATATAGAATATAATAAATATATATGTTCATATATCATAAAAGTCAGTGAAATTTTAACTTTTAATAGCTTAAATCTTTATAAAATCTTAATATGATTTAATAGTTTAAAACTGTAAGACTTGTATGACACTCTGTATATGTACATTTATGTATAATAATATAAATGTCTATGTGTAGCTTTTAACTTTTCAAATAGCTATCATCACAGACCATCTTCATAATCAACCTTGATGTGTGGGTCAATAAGTTATGTTTTTTGTCTTGAAAAGATGAGGACATCCAGAGAAAATTAGTGAATTTTTGAGGTCCCCAGATAGTTAGTAGCAGGTTCTGGCTTGGAACCCAGGCTTCTTGATAATCAGAGAAATACACTTTCCACTGCACAGCTGCCCTCTCTCATTTAGGTGACAATAGCCAAACACTGTAAATATTATTTAGCAGAGCTCATGGAAAGATTGGAAGGAGTTTGCAACAGATGGGTGTCTCAGTGAAGATATTTCATACAGACAGGTGGTAAGCTTGGGATCAATGATGCTGAAAGCAGTACAGATGAAATAAACAAATAAGATGGTCCAATATTGCTTTCTCTTATTTACCAGATGACTCAGTCTCCAACATTGGAACAAACAACTACCCAAGGAGGCAGAGACTCATTTCCCAACTGCAGAAGGAGTGGCAGAGGCCTGCCCATTGGGCGTGCTTCCCCTTGCCCCATGAAAGCCATATTAACAGAAGGAACACAAGTACAAATATTCCCTCTGCTGAGCTCAAGGTCTCTTCTCTTGTGCAATTCACCTTGAACAAACAACTCTGGCTTGTTCGGCTATACTTATTGTTTCTAATGCTTCCATGCTTATAGCATTATGGAATATTAAAACAGGAAGTGACTTTAGAACACATATAAATAGAATGTTAGAGGTGGAAGTAAAAAATAAAATGTAGACTATTAAAATTGAAATTATTGTTAGAACATTGGATGTTAAAATATAAGCCCATTCAATAATTTGTTTAAGTATTTGTGTCCTCATTGCCTACCAATGAGATTTCATTTTGTTTTATTTTATTTTTGGCACTGGTTTATAAGTTCATAAATGAGAGAAACTCAGCTTGTAAACTTCCTTCCATAATGCACATGATGGTAATTATTTGTTAAATTGTATTGAAACTTATTTGAGGACTGGATATTAAAGCTAGGGGAGACTTAAGAGCATATTGAGTCTCATGCCCCTTGCAGTATAGCTGGGATGATATGTTGAAATGGAACTTGCCTGGGAATCAGATACAAGGTGGTCAAGTGAAAAGAGCACTGGATTTGGAAACAGGAGAACTAAATTGAATCTTGTGCCTTTGGTCAATTCGTTTAATTTTCTATGCCCTCAGTTGCCCCATTTGTAACAAGGAGTGGATAAGTCATCCTGACCCTGTCATTCCCCGGTTAGGTGATTTTGACCAAGTTGTCCCCTAGAGCTCGTTTTCTTAAGATGAGAAGGTAAAGTCATAGCAAGGACCTGAAAACATGGGGATCCTGAATAGATGCTGGTGGGCTAAAAAGAGTGAGAAGTAAGTGCCAAGTTACATGACTAGCAAATGACAGAATCATAATTTTAAACATCTTATTCCAATCCCAATGGCATTCTCACTACACTCAATGTCATATCAACATGCAAATCTGTTACCCGTGATAATGGTTCAGTAACATTCACCAGCTACTTTTCACCAATATGGCATGAATTTATTTATCAAGTCAATTAGTAGATAAGAAGCAGCACCCAGTGCCACAATTACTACCACAAGCACAAAACTAAGATGAAACATAGAGTGGGGATATTTGTGTAGGGGCAAGGGAAAAAGGAAATTTTGCTAGCAGAGGGTACTTCCCAGAGGTGCATAGACTGGTGGGATATAACGGTAGGGATCATTGGGTAGACAGGGGACAACAGAAGAATTAACTAGAAGATGAAGGATTTCTAACAAAAAGTTTTGTCTTCATAGTACTGATGAGAGTTAGTCCTAATACGTTAATTTATTTTGCATGTGTTAGAGAATCTTAGCATTGTAGAGTTGGCAGGGGCCTTAGAATACAAGTAGTCTATGCTTTATCTGAAACATAAATCCCCTACACAAAGGAAAGATTATTGTAGCAAAGGCAACCCACCTTTCTCACCATCACCAGTAATAACTGCTGACATACTGACAGCAAAAGGCATACAGTAAAAGAACTCTAAGAGGGGCAACACACTCTAATCCTACCCCTCCCCAGATCCAATGGTTCTGCTTCTAGCCCCAAAATCATAGCCATCACCCAGGGAAGCAGCTCCAACTGACAGGTGCCCAACCTTCCCTACCAGCTGCCACACAGGGCAAGCAAACAAGCCTGGCTGAGGCAGTGAGGCTCTGTAAAGAGGAAAAAGGAGGCAGTCAGTGTCAGACAAGTCAAACCACCATCAACACTGATCAATATCTTCCTGACAAGGAGAACATAGAAAGGGGATGATCATTAGTCCATAATGTTAACCTTGAAGGAAGGTAGAGATTTTAAGAATGTTTGATAAGAAAGGAGTACATAACAGAAATGAGAGATGACCAGTGCACAAAGATCTAAGAAGGAATGTTGCTTTTGATTCATGAACTGTGCAATATTGAATTTGGCAAGTAGCCTACTTAGAAAGAACATAGAGTGTGTGAAATGGAGCAATATGAAACAAGACTGAAAAGGTGGGATAAATCGAAGTCAAAGGCTTTAAAAGCAAAACTGCAGAGTTTGTATTTTATCTTATAAAAATGGGAGCTACTGAAGGTTCATTAGAAGGGGAACAATATTATTCTAGGAATCATGAGGTACAAATATTATACCCACTTTATACATGAGGAGGTTGAGACTTATAGGATTTAAGTGACTTGATAAAGATTATATGAATGTCCGTTAGAACTCAAGCTCAAGTGTTCTGATAGAAATTTTGTTGCTCTTGTTTTCTACAATACATTTATCCACAAGAAGATTAATTAAGCTAAAAGTCACAGAAAAGTAATCTAGTACAGAAGTGTAGGGTTTATGGTATGCAAAAGTATTGGTTTTCAGAAGTCTAGAGGATTGCATGATAATTTTTATCCCATCCTTAACAAACTTTCTAAGGTCTTGAACTTCACATCCATGATGGCCTGGCTATTTGAGGGAAGAAGAAAAAGAAATAATCACAGAAAACATTGAAAGTAACATACTTCATTTATCAGTTTCACTGGGAGGTTATTCAATTCAACGAATATTGATGAAGCATCTATTAGGTGCATAAGTGTGTAATAAGGGCTAGGGAGATACAGATGAATCAGACATCTTCCTTGTCCTCCTCAAGTTAACAGTCTAATAGAGGAATCATATGGAGAGGGATGGAGAGGCGGAGAGAGGAAGAGAGGAAGAGAGAGAGAGAGAGACAGACAGAGAGAGAGAGAGAGAGAGAGAGAGAGAGAGAGAGAGAGAGAGAGAGAGAGAGACAGGGATGGGGAGAGAATGACCAAAAGAGCAAGAATTATTTGTCCATTCTCAGCAATGTTTAAAAATTATTCTGCCTCTGTTACTAACCATCGGAGATTTCAAAACTTTGCTTTAAATCTCCCAGGATGATTAGATAAATGTGGAGTGTATTTTTTACATCAGAAGTCCTAATTAAATTCCTTTATATTGTGTGTTGCACCCTATACATGGTGGCTGCTTAGTTTGCTTCCTCCCTTTTCCAGTTTTCAGTACCAGGTGGTATATGTTAAATACTGAGTCCAGATAAAGGGTGACAATAAAAGCCTCTGGAAACCAGAGTTTATAGAAGCATAGGATTTAATCCTGGAAAGGGACTTAAGAGATCAATCCAATTCTCTCCGCACCAACTCCAATAAATTTCTTGAAAAAATTGTATACATCCAATGCCTGTATATTTTCATTCTCCATATTCCTCTCAATCTCTTTTTATTGGACTTTACCCTCACTGTCCAACTGAAATTGCTCTCTCTAATGTCACCAAATGGTTTCTTAATCACTTAATCAAATGTCCCTTCCCTTTTTAGTCATCATCTTTGTTCATCTTTCTGCAGCTTTTGATACTACTCTTTTAATTGACTCACAGACATCATGCTTTCCCCTTTCTTGGCTTTGTATATATCATGTATTATGTGGTTCTCCTCCTACATTCTTATTGTTCCTCATTTGCCATCTTAATTGGTTCCTTATTATCTTCCTAATGTCTTAATATGGATGTTTATAAACTTTCCTTAGATCTGTTATGTATACATTCTTTCCTTTGAAAATTACATTCACTCCCCTCAGCTCTCTGAAGAAGATCCCCCAAAGATACGTTAGGTCATATAAACTGTGATCTGAGCTCTGGATCTATAATACCAGCTACTTATGATACAAGTCCATATAGATGTCCCACTGGCACCTCAAAATGTCCCAAATTACTGTCTTGCTTTCCTGACTCTCCTCTTACCTCTCTAACTGCTCTTTTTCCTTCTTGCTGGCTCCTCCTCATCTCCCCAACACCTTAATATAGATGTTTAGAAATATTCTCTCTGGTTCTACTCTCTCTATTCTTTCTCTTGCAAATCTCATTTACTTCCATGACTTCAACTCTGCCCTCTCTGAAAAACACTGCCAAATGTAGGCGACAGATCACAAGACCTATGACCTGAGTTCTTGATCCATAATTCTAGCTATATGTCCATTTAGATGTCCTATCCCAAATTACCCCATTATCTTTCCCTTTAAATCTGCTTCTCCTTATGGCTTCATGTGTTTGTCTGTGGTACCACAATTCATTCTGTTTCCTGTATTTTCAACTTTAAGGTGTCTTTTATGACTCTTAGTTTCTTAACTATTACATCTAAATAGTTAACAAGTTTTATCCATTTCAAGTTTCATCATTTCTTACATGTCTCCCTTATTGTCTATTTCCAATGATACTATTCTAGAATATGCACTCATTCTTTGCCAGAAGAATGCTTAGGTCTTCCCACTTTCACCCTGTTTTCTCTGGATCATCCTGCATAGGGCTGCCAGAATCTTTTTTTTAATATGTAGATCTGGTCATGTGACTCTCCCATTCCAAAACCATTGATAGTTGCATACTACCTCCCCAAAAGTTCAAAATTCAAAGTCCCTGGCATACAAGGCCTTAAGAATCAGAAAATGGGGGGGCGGAGCCAAGATGGCGACTGGAAAGCGGTAACTGGCGTGAGCTCCCCACCAAGTCCCTCCAAAAACCTATAAAAAAAATGGCTCTGGACCAATTCTAGAACTGTAGAACCCACAAAGTGGCAGAGGGAAGCAGGGCTC
>JAQQSZ010012706.1:0-11938 GCA_028646595.1 Phalanger gymnotis | reverse complement strand
GTGAACTCAAGCTCCTTAGGCCTTAGCGTCCTGATTTATAAAATAAAGAGTTTAGATTAGATGATCTTTAAAGTCTCTTCCAACTGTAAATCTAGGCATATTGGATCTTTCTTGTTTGACATCTACCTGCCAGGTTGGGGTCTTTGGTTACACTGAGATAGTGAACTCTTCCCACAGAATCTAGAAGTGACTAAAGAGATAAATGATTGCCAGCCATAGAGGCACATCCCTATAATCCTGGGTGGTAAGGCTGGTGGAAGATTTGAGCTGCTATGGGCTAATATAACTGAGAATCCACACTAAGTCTGACAGCAATATGTTTGGGGGCGGGGGAGGATTAAGGGGAGGTGAATAGGCCCAGGTCAGAAATGGAGCAGGTCAAAACTGCTGCTGTAGGATCAGTGGAAGGAACAGGCCTGTGAGTGGTCACTGCACTTACCACATAGACAAGATAAGGAGACCCAATCTCAAAAGAAGAAATAAATGAGCAATGAGCACTTCTCTATTAAAATGAAGGAAAGGCAAAGTCAAGATAACACCTTGTATGCCCTAAGCAAGATTTGAAAAGTGTGCCTTGTGAGTTTAGCCTTCATTAGACGCTTCATGTTCTCTCTATTCACATGAAAACTACCACGACATAAATATACTATGGAGGGGAGGAATTTTCTAGAACTTAAAATATGCAAATATACAAAAAAGGCATTTTAAAAAGTGTATTTCATTGCCTTTCATGGCCTGTCACACACTAGGTGGCTGTTTACCTCATCTAGCCCTAGAACTAACACTTAAATTACTTGTGTGCATTCCTTGAAATCTCCAGAAAACCCAAAGGTTCCCAAGGAAGCAATAAAGTCAATGAGTTGGAGCAAACGGGGGTAGTAATTACAAAAATATTTAAGAGGGAAAAGTTTAAATCAAGGAAAGGTTAACAGAAGAAAGGCAGGTCATAGAATCAGAATAATGATTTAGAATTAGAAAGGGCCTTGAGACATTCTCTAGTCCAATTCCTACTTTTTACAGATGAGGAAACTGAGGCCTGAATAGGTCAAGTGACTTCCCCAAGCTCACTCTAAAAGTGGCAGAACTGGGATTCTAATTCATTTTCCATTATTTCAAATTCATCCCTCTTTCCATAATACCACCCTGATAGAGATAGGGCACAATGGAGATAGGGTACAGAGACTGGTGAGAAACCCTTAAGGTGTAAGATTGAAGGACTGAAATAAGAGAAAGGTTTCAATCTACATTACTGGTCTCCAGAGGGGAACTGACCTGAATGATTCTAGCTCAGGGGTGGGGAACCTGAGGCCTCAGACCATCTAGGTACTTGGGTGGGGCCTTTTGACTGAGTCCAAGTTTTAAAGAACAAATCCTTTTATTTAGAGGATTTGTTCTGTGATGTTTGGGTTCATTCAAAGGGCCACACTTGAGAACCTAGAAGGCCAATGTGGCCTTGAGGCAGCAGGTGCCCCACCCCTGTTCTAGTTGGATAGCAGAGAACTATTAACAAATGGGAATTAGACTATACCTCAGAGACAGTAGCAAATAATTAGTAACAGTCCTAATTAAGTAAACGATTATTTGCTTGGCAATTTTTCTAGATCTCAGCATAGAAAAATAGTTTGCATTCAGTAAAGATCCCAGCTTTGAGAATAAGTTAAAAAATATTTACTGTCAGAAGAAATTGAAATGGTCTATGATGGCCCCAAGTCATGTACAAATCAAGACATCATCCTGTGATGTCATCGGTCCTCTTCAAAAATGAAGGATGAACAACAACGATCTTGTTTCTACATTGCTGTTTGCTTGTTGTCTCCCCTATTAGAACGTCCTGGAGGACAGGGACTGTGTTTTTGCCTGTCTTAGTATCCATAGGGCTCAGCAAAATTGTCTGGCAGTAAGCACCAAATAATGCTTTTTGACTGACTGTGATCTTTCAGTAAAGAATATATTCATTTTCAATGTAAACCCTAAAGCACCTCAAAATATATCTCTACCATAACACCAAAAAATTATTGTGGTGATAGCATGGGAGATGAATACCATGTTCCCTGTGGTATATATATAGATACATATATAGATATATAGATACACATGTATACATATACACACATATGCACATACACATATATACACATAAATACATGCACATATATATTCGAATTTTCAATTCACCTCTCAAAAAGTCTGCATTAGAAATAGAGGATGAGTACATATAAAAACAAAACCAAACCCCTCCCAAAATAATCTCCACCTGAATCAAAGGAGAAATAACTACACAACATAGTGGAAATATCACTGCCTTTGCATTAATAAACAGGGCCTAGGTTCAAATCTTGTGTCTGTCACTATCTGAGTGACATTGGGTAAGTCTCTTTACCTTTTCTGAATTCATTTACTTGTCTATAAAATGAGAGTATTGAACTAGATGGCATCTGAGGTCCTTTCTAACTCCAAATCTATCATCTCTGACACATGGAGAATGACTAGCAACAGAAGCAGCTTGAAGAAAATTTGGCATCGATACTAGTCCTGGTGGTATTACAGTTTCCCTCTTTTGTGCTCCAGAAGCAACTAATTTCAGACAAGTGGTGACAGGTGACTAGGTGATAAAAGAGATAGCACCCAGGTGTAAGATGCTGCCTCAATCTTTAATTTTAGTCAAATGAACAATGCACAAGGTAAGGAAGATCACATGCTTAGTAAATTAATTAATGTATCCTAATAAAATCTCAGTGTCCCATTAATCTCTAAGGAAATGGCGACATAAACCAAGGGCTAAAGGTAGAGGATTCAGCAAGCTGTCCCCAGAGAGGACTAAAATGAAAGGAAGGTCTCTATTAATCTACATAACTGCTCTCCACAGGGAAATTGACCTGAGTCATTCTGGTTAGATAGCAGAGAAATATTAACAAATGGGAATCAGAATGTACCTCAGAGACATTAGCGGATAATTAGTAACAGTACTAATCAAGTAAACAATTATTTGCTTGGTTATTTTTTCTAGATCTCAACATAGAAAAAAATAATTTGCATTCAGGAAAAATCCCAGCTTTCAGAATGAGTAAATTGAAAAATATTTACTGTCAGAAGAAGTTGGAATGGTCTATGGTGAGCCCTAAGATTTAAATTAAGGTATACAAAAAAAAGTGCCAATTGGGACCTGATTCTATGAAATGAACTTTATAGATTGCACTTTGTTTTGCTGTCACTTTAAAAGCTCAGGCTAATAATTCTTTTACTTCAGACTGGTAATTACCATGCTTTGGAAAGCTTCCATATGATTTTTAAAAGTGACATACATAAAGCATTTAAAATGCATTTTAGAATTTGCACCTGGATATGAGATTCCAGTCCCATTTTGCTTTACAAAGGAAATGCTGGGATTGTTCTATGCTATAGCTTTCAACAAATTCTACAAATATTTATTAAACACCTGCTAGGATCAGACCTTTAGATGAGGGTGCTGAGAAAGACACCACCTTTAGTTAAGATAGAGTCTTTACACCTCCCCTTACTCCTTTGTCAAGGTGGGGGTCCACAGGTGTAGAGTATTGCACATACTGTAAGACTGTTTTGATCAGGTTTGCTTATAATTTCTGCCTCTTTTTTCTTTCTTTAAAAAAATCTACATTATAGGGGATAGTAATCTGGGGTGAGAGAGAGGAAGGGATACTGGGGAAAATTTAGGCAATGTAAAAACAAAAGATATCAATAATTATGGTTTTTTTTAACCACAAAATCTTCCAACCAAACCGTTCAGTGTTCTCTGTCTAGATGTGGGAGGTAGCTCAGGACAGTTTTCAGGGTGCGTGCCAATTGGTCTGCAATGTTTATCCGTCTAACCGAACAACAAGATGAAAAGAATCTTTGGTCTTGAGTATATAAATGCACTCAATGGCTGCAGTTAGGGCCAGCTTTCCTATCTATCTCTACACATTAGGCCACAGGAGAAAGGCTCAGAAGGTAGAAAAAAAGGTGGCTATCTCACTGCTGCTTAAAAACTCAACTAAAACTAAAGTTTATTGGCAAACAAACCAACCACAAACCTCACGACCAACCTACTGGCAAAATGGGCGAGGCGGGCCTTCTGACCTAACCAGTGTAATAATGCTCAGATTGAATTGGGGTTTTTTTGTGGTTTCTCTTCCTCATTCATAGCAGTTTATGGCACCAATTTTAACGAGGTACATGAACATATTTAGTGGTGTGCTGCCTTGACAGCATTATCTCCAGTATATAAAATGTAATCAGTAACGTGGGGGATGACCCCATAAAAATTATCATAACATTCATACTTTGCAATTCTTCACCAAACTACCCTTCTCCAGCCTTATCATACATTACTCCTTTTCACAAACTTTTTAACCTAGTCAAACTAGTCTTATTGTCCTTCCTTACAATCAGTGCTCCATCTCACATCCCCATTCCTTTGTTGGGATTGTTCTCCACGCCTGGCACATACTCTTTACTACCTCTGCCTCTTGGAATCTCAAGTTTCCTTCAACCCTTCTTCGAGTCTTTCCTAATACGCCCCACATTCTTATAACTTCCTTTGCCCATTACCTTATATTCATTTCTATATATTTTGTATATATTTTTATATATGCTTGTATGTACACATGGATATATGTCTGTGTACACATATGAATACATATATAGATGGATAGACAGACATGTCTATCTTGAATTCAGAGATTATTTTATTTTTGTCTTTGTATGCCTATCACCTAGGACAATAAGTGGCATACAGTGGGTGTTTAATGTTTATTGATTACCTTATCAATTGATCACCGTGAAACAACACTTAGTAAAAAGTTATCCTTTCCAGCTATCCTTTTTTGAGGTCATCAGGGTTAAGTGACTTGCCCAGGATCATACAGCTACTAAGTGCCTGAATCTGGATTTGAATTCAGGTTCTCTTGATTTCACTGTGTCACCTAGCTACCCTTTCAGTTATATCTTAACTAATACTAAAAACTCACCTTTTTACAATATTTACTTTAGAGTTACAAAGGAATTTCAAATTCATTAGTTCATTTGATCCTTATAACAACAGTATTAAGCATAATTATTCTCACTTTGTAAGACATATCTACTGTGGCAGAGGTGTGACTGGGAACTAGACCTTGTGACTCCCAGTCTATAATAAGTGCTACCTTCATGAAATGATGTCATGTACAGCTTATTATATGTGACAATTTTAAAAAAAGGCTTAAAAACTGAAACTGGAGAAGGGGGGGAAAGTTCCTCTTCAAGCATCTAAGCCACCTCAGAGAGGTATGAGTACAACCTAGGAAGAAAAGCATAGACCAGTCATTCATAGGAGATGATAACTCACAAAGCAAACAAAAAATAAACCTCAGGACCTCAGACATTTGTAAAAAATGCATAAAAGAAGAATGATGAAGAGGATGAGTCAGGAGTGTTATACAGCAGCCAAAACAAAAGCAAATATAATCATGGTCTGTGTTGAGAGGCTTAAGCTTCCAAGAATAAGGAAGCGAGCGTTTCTCTGTACTCAGACCAAATCTGGAGCACTGTTTTCAATTCTGGCCACTCAAATATTTAGGAAGAGCATTGATAAGCTGGAGATTGTTCAGAGAGAGGGAAACTTTTGTCCTTGGAGAAGGCCCTATGGTATGGTAGGACACTAGACTTGGAGTCCAAAGACCTAGATTTAAGTCCCGCATCAGACACTCGCTAGTTTTGTGACTCTAGGCAAGTCCTTAACTTCTCTATGCCTCAGTTTCCTCAGCTATAAAATGAAGGAGTAAGACTTGATGATCACTAAGGTCCCTTCCAGGTCTAAATCTATGATTGTATGAGTCCATATCATATGATGATCAAGTGAAGAATGGGAATGTTTAGCAGGCAGAAGAGAAGTCTGAGAAGAGATATGACGGCTGTATTCAAGTTTTCTGAAGGGCTATCACGAGAAAGGAGGCTCTGTTCGGCCCCGCAAGGAAAAACCCAGAACAGAAACAATGTATGGAAGTTGCAAAGAGAAAAATTTAGACTGTTTTCTGGAAAACTTAAAAATGATTTTTATCTATCTGAAAGTGAAATGGGTCTTCCACAATGCCTAATAAGTCCCCCTCACTAGAGGTCTCAGAGCAAAGGTTGGGGAGCCATTCCTTGGGTATGCAGTAAAATGTAATCTCCCCAACAAAATGTAAATTCTGTCTTGCATTCGTTCTTGTATTCCTAGCACCTAATGCAGTGCATGGTAACAAAAAGGTGCTTCATATTTGTTTATTGGTGGAACGATTGATACAAAAGACTCATTTTGGATATTAGATCTTTTGACGTTTGATTCCAACTCCAAAATTATGTGATTTTTTTGAACACAAGGGAGGAAATTTTGACCTCAAAGAAAGTAATTAAATCTGATGGGGTGGGAATCATGACCGAAAAAAATCATTTAGTCTATTAAAGACTAAAAGCTCAGTATGAGTCAATAGTGTTGCTTGGCAGCTAAAAATAATAATAATACAATCCTAGGACATATCAAAAAAGGCATTGTGTCCAGAATGAGGGAGGAGATAATCCTGCCTTGGCCAGACCACATTGGTATTATGAGTATTTGTTCAGTGTACATTTTAGAAAAACTGTTGGAAAGCTTTATTGTTGTTCAATCATTTTTTCATTCATGTCCAACTTTCTGTGACCTCATTTGGGGTTTTCTAGGTGAAGATATCAGAGTGGTTTCCCATTTCCTTCTCCAGTTCATTGTACAGATGAGGAAACTGAGACCAATAAGGTTAAGTGATTTGTTGAGGATCACATGGCTAGTAAGTATCTTGGGCCAGATTTGACCTCAGGAAGAGAAGTGTTCCCGTATCTTGGCCCAGTGTTCTATCCACTGTGCCACCTAGCTGCCCCCAAACATACATTACACTGATAAGTACAATGACTTGCCACAACTCCAAAGGATTTATGACATAAAATGTGCTATCTACCTACAGGTAAAGAACTGACGGACTCAGTACAGATTGAGACATTATCTTTCCTTTCTTCATTTTTTCTTGTTTTTTAAAAAATATGTCCTACCTCCTCAATAGTGGGAGAGAGAATTTAGAACTGAAAATTAAAAATAAAATTTTATTAAAAAAGAAGCATTCCTATTCAAGGAAGAGTTGGAATAGATAAATGGTTCTCAAAAAGTGCCGAAGGACCCCAGGACTGCTCAATGCCCTTTCAGGAGGTCCACAAAGTCAAAACTATTTTCATAATAATACTAAGACACTCTTTGCTTATTAAAATATTCTTTCCTTTTCCAACTACATACCCATGTGAGGCCAGATGTCTTTTTTATTCAACCGAAACAACATATTACAACAGATTGAAAGCAGAAGCAGTTATTAGAATCCAGCTGTCTTATATTAAGCCAGACATTAAAAAGATTTGCAAAAATGTGAAAAAAAATGCCACCCTTTTCACTGTTTTTTGTTTTGGAAAATATAGTTTTTTCATCAAAATATATTATTTATGTTAACGCATTGATAGGTTTATTATTACTTTAATTGATTTTTTCAAAATTTATCCATTTTAATTTCTAGTATAATAGATTAAAAACTCACATAAACAGAAGCTCTTTGGGATTCACAATAATTTTTAAGAATGTAAAGGAGCCCTGAGAACAAATATATAACATATATATGTAAGTATTTATATATATGCATACATACACATGTATATGTGTTTGTATGGAAAGAATGCTAAAAATTAGAATTTGATATCAAGACTTCCATCTTCTTTTAGTCTTTGTGTAGTAGATTGCCTCTTCTGGGACATTTGAAGTTGTATAAGATTTTTTTAAATCACCTTTAATCAAAATACTTATGCTGTCTCAATGAATACAAAACCAATACCATTGAATAAAAAATTAATACAGACAAACCAACCTGAATTCAGTAAAATAAGGATGAATTTTGTCAAGTTGAGCCTCTTCGGTTACATGACATCAAATAATTTGTTTGACTGAAGTTTTCACTTTTTAATTGTTTTGACATTTCTCAAAACAGAACCTTCATATGTGGGAAGGAAAATAAAACTAAGACAAAATATTTGACTGCATTGGGAGGCTGACTTGCTGAATTAACTAGTTTGACGATGTATACAACCTTCCATTAGGGTAATCTGAAGCTCTTATGTTCTATTTTGGTTTATTTTGAGAGACAGTGATTTCCCTTTCATTGCTCATCTTCTGATAATCACTTAACAGAAAGAAATTGATCAATACTGCAGCCTTTGCTGGAGAGAAGATGGCACACTGAAATTCAACCATTATCAGTAACATCTTTTGTATTATATACTTGTTCTTGGAATGGGTTAAAAATGGCCATTTGTAATTACCATGTACCAACTACATGGTTTCATTTCAGGTTGTATGTTGAGACAGTGCACAATTTGAGATATAGACAATCAAATTTTAAACAATTATTAATGTGCCTTTAATTAAACTCTGAACTTTTGTACCTGTACCTTTTAAATAAGTTTCAAATGGTCCCTCCACTCATCATTTTTATAACTTGTCATTATTTTAATAAAACTTAATTTCAGTGTTCCTATCCATTAGGCAGTTAATTGTAATTATTGCTTAATAAATGATGACAACAAGTCTTAACAGTAATTTCACTTTGCTAAATTTGTCAAAAACTGAGCGATACAGGGTACAGAAACTATGGTTCTATCACAATGGTGTAACTCATCATGGGGATGGGCTTTTTTAATAAAAATAATTCTTTCAGAATGACCTCAGGCATTTGTGACAATTGTCATTTCCATTTCAGGCTAAATAACAATCAGTATATGCATATAGTAATATTTCATAGCTCTTTAAGTAATGCCATATTTTTATAATAAATGTTAGTAATTAATCTCCTGGAATCTAAACATGTTTTCAGCTGATTTAAATTTCTCTTTTGGCCTACAAATTCAAATTCTTGGATTTAGTCCAAAAGAGTCTAAATTATATTCAGGAAAAAAGTATTAAAGAAAACGTTTCCCTTTAGGATCTAGCTGCCTATGAATGTGATCCTCCCATATTTTAAAGGGGTATCTGGTCTTTGGTTTAGCTTTGAATTTATCTTCACTTAGTATTCCTTGAAAACTAGTACAAAGGTCAGGTCTAAAGAGATCTGAATCTATAATAAATGTGTCAGTGACTGCCACAGGTTATTTCTTAGTGATCCCAAGTTGTTTAGAAGGTGATAAAAATCTGTCAGCTTAGGCCTAGGTTTGAAATAACTTGCCTTATTTACCCCCAGTATCCCGACTCCTGTTTCTACAATGCCACTCCTTTAGTGAGAGTTACTCTAAGTCCAAAAGTAGTTTGGGAAAGTTGAATGTATTGAGAAAGAAATGTACTGACAGCATCAGTGAAAAAAGCTAGACACACTGGACATGGGCACCTCTTGATGAATGCTAAATTCACAAATGGAGGGAGGAAATCACCAACTAGTGAAACCTGAATTCTATTCTTTACTTTGTTCACTTTGTAAAGCTGTTTATAACATTGGTTTTAATGTGAACTTCACTCAGAATCAGTGAGCACCCTTTTCTCAGTACTTAAGTCTGATGAACTCTTAGATACTATATTTTTGGTTTTATTTTTTAGTTGGAATGGAAAATACATACTGGAATTTCTCTGGCTATCATAAGGATGAGTGGGAAAAAAAAATGTGTCCTTCACTGATGAAAAAATTAGTTTCTAAGACCTTTATGTTTTATCACAAAATCCAGCATGGTCAGAAAGGGTAAATGGCCTATAGTTTAGAAATTGTACAGATAAATCATAGTAAGGGTCTGAACCGTAAGCATGGGCTATAATAAACACTGCGGGTGACAAATCTTCCTTACTTTTAACTCTGATTTAGGATTTATTAGTGCTATAGTCCAAAACATGACTAGAACAGAAGGAAAGGAAAAATGAAAACCGCTAAAGACAGAAAAGCTGCTAAAAACAGAAAAATCTTCCCATGAACTGTTTGGCTTCTCCCACTACATTCCCAACAAAAGACACAAAGAAGTCTTGGTTTCTAAGTAAAAGTAGCTTATCTTTTCTCTCTCTTTAGATACAAAAGTAAATGAGCTCTGAGGCTGAGACAATGAACCTCAATCAGACATCTTTACTTCTGAAGATGAATTCTGTGCTTCAAGTACAGAATGGATAAACATCAGGTAAGTGGGGAAATAAGTGATTCCTTCATGTGTATAAACCAAGCTAACCCCCATTTCCTTGCTTTGATTTCTGGGAGCCATTCACTAGGCATCCTCTTGAACACAGAGTGGACACTTAATATGTTCTTGTTTACTGATTTAAGAATAAGAACATAAGCAAATCAAATGTCCTTCATGACTCCGAGGAGTTATAACAGCTCATAAAAATAATCGAATCCAAAGACTACTGTAGAATAATTTTTGACACTGGAATTTTTATGCATCCTTGGAATAAACTGAAGATAAGCAGGTGTGTTTCATAAGAACATTACTGAAATTCCACAAAAAGTGAACAGACAAGATCGGCTGAGCAGATTATGGGGGTCAATGAATTAACAAGCATTTAGCGAGCTCCTCAGGCACGAGGCTAGGCTATGAGGGAAAAAAAGACACACACACACACACACACACACACACACACACACACACACACACAAATCTCTTTCCTCAAGGAGTTTATATTCATTCTATTTGGGTCAACCCATAAGGTAAGTGGTCAACTTCAAGTACTGGTCTCCATGGCTTCTGCAATGAATGATTAGACAAACACTGATACCAGCTCAGCCACACTGCACCGAAAACCCGGGCACTAGACTCAACCAATTTTTTATTCTGTTGTGGTTCAGATGCTGTCATATAAATACACATGGATACAAACTCAATAACACTAAGAAAAGGAATATGGCTTGACAGCAGAGTATTTGATTTTTTTCTAACTTAGCTAAGCAATGCTCTGCTTATATGACACTATTAATGTTCATACTGATTTATGACAGGCAGACAGTTGAATTTTCTTTTAATAAAAGCAAAGGACTAAGGATCATTATTCTTGGTTCTTGATTTGTAATTTCTGGGTCCTATTACCACATTTGTAACCTTTGACCACACCCTCAACAATACTGAGAATGAAACTTTGATGTATATCACCTAGCCAGATCCTGGCAATGAATGTTTCAGATTTGATGTGGCCAGAGGATGTGGCCAGCGTGGGGGTAGCCAGGATGGGCTGAGGGGGTTGAGGATAGGGAAAAGGGAGATTATTTTATAAAGTTAAAGACCAAGCAATAAACCTAAATTCAAAACCATAAACAATATTATTCTGCAGAAAGGCAGCATAATAATAAAAATATTCCCTACAAGTATTTTCTTGAAGCATGGAGCAGCAGATAGATAACTACTCCTGAGAAATGGTAAATAAATTTATCATCATCATCATCGTGTACAAGAGTAGTATGCAGTACTTGACAATTTACAGAGTGCTTTCCTCATAACAACCCTGTGTGATGTGAATAGTACAAATGCTATTATGCCATGGTATTGGTGAGGAACCAAGGTCACAAAGCCAATAACCTATAGAACCAACAGGTAAACCTGAGTCTTCTGACTTCAAATCTATTTTGTTAGATTACTTGATGAGAGTTGCTCAGGAAAGGAATGATACATTAAATTGCTATAACTTTTATCTTCCATATTTCCCCATGCATATGATGTACTCTTTTTCGAAAAATTTGGGGTCTAAAAACTGGGTGCGTCTTATACAGTGGTTGTAGATTTTTTTACTTGCATTTCCCGCTTTTTTGCACTTGTTGTCTTTGAGCTCATTGTTTCACATCTGTTACTGATATATTAGGTTATGTTTTGCCACATTCTGCCCAGAAATGGCTCAGAAAAGATTTTCGTACAGTGCTGAATTCAAGTTAAAAGTGATCCAGTT
>JAQQSZ010012705.1:0-11939 GCA_028646595.1 Phalanger gymnotis | reverse complement strand
CTGGGCTGGAGCCCTGCTTCCCTCTGCCACTTTGTGGGTTCTGCAGCTCTAGAATTGGTTCAGAGCCATTTTTTTATAGGTTTTTGGAGGGACTTGGTGGGGCACTCACGCCAGTCACTGCTTCCCAGCCGCCATCTTCACTGCCTCTCAACAACTCTATTTCAATATACTTGGCTTCCTTTTCAACTGTATATATTTTATTTTTATGCACTTAAAAACATTCTGAGAAGTTTTCACTGGATTGCCAAAGTGGCCCATGATGTCAAAATGGTTAAGAACCCCTGCCCAAACCTGTCAGGTCTAGAGGAGGTGCTAGTCTACACTGGTAGAAGGAATTTTCCTGCCCTGGGAGTTCCCTGTATAAATAAAACGACTAGTTCCAGATCAATGTAATAGAATATTATTGTGGTTCAAAAAGAAACAAGCATTTATGAAGCACCCACTATGTGCCAGGCCCTGTGAGAGGCGCTTTACAAATATCTCATCTGATTAAAAAGAAGTGCTGCAGATGGGCAATGGATAGGCTGCAGGGCTGAAAAGGAGGAAGGGAAAGGGAAGGGTTGCTTTAAGAAAATCATGCAGGGCTTTCAACAGTCGACAGCTGCTACCAGAGCCAAATTTTATTTTCATATAAATACTATCATTGAAACACATTTTATGGTCATGAGTCTTGGAACTCCACAACCGACAGCAAATCAAAATTGTGGGTAAGGATAAACGACAATGGAGAGACACATGGTGGGGACAAGCAGGTCGCAGCATGTTCCCGAGGATGACCCGCACTTTAGAAATGCCAGAAGGATTTCTCTGAAGAAATGCAGGGTGGGGAAAGGATACAGGTTGGCCAAATGAGAGCTAGGGGTAACAAACATAGATGAATATTCAGAATACTCCATTGGAAACTCCTGGAAATACAAAAAACCAATGCAAAAAAACCTCAAGAAAATCCTAGAAGAAGACCTCCAAGATGTTGGGTGGAGCCTCCATCAATGATCACTGGAAGGGAACAGATGAGAATGCCTCCTGCTGATTGGGAGCTCACCTCATCCTACACAATTCTTTTCTATGTCCTTCCATAAATGTACGACCAACACACTGGCAGGCTTTTCTTAATGCTCCGTGGATACCAGCCTGAAAGATACTAGTCATGTAGCGATGGGAATGAGGGTAACAGATGGCCCACTAGAGTGTTGCCCTGGAGACTAAATATTTTTTTTTTATAAAAGAAAATACTTGCATACAATTTTTATAGTCAGGATCCATAAAACAGACTGTCTGGCAGACAGAAATGGCTGTGTTCTATAGAGGGCTTCTTTTGGGGGGTATTAATCGCTGTGGGATTCAAACGTGACCAGTTATTACTTCACCACTTTAGTGCTGTGGCAATAAGGAAGGACACCATGACCTCTGTTCCATTGAAATCAGCCAACAGAGAGCAGGAAAACAAAGGCCTTATGCCGGGCAAAACAGGACCCTGCTGGGGGTTCTTAGAAGCGTTTTATAAAAAGTCAAATGACAAATCACCTTAACTAGATAAGGATATTTTCTGTAGAATTTCAAATGGCTCCTTTTTATTATTTATCTGTAGGTCATGAACTATATACCTTTGGTCACTTTTTTTTTTTGAGGAAAAAAAGTAGCAAACCGTAGCTATTTCACTTAAGAGTTATTTTGCCTACTTTGGGCATTAATCCTTTCTCCAAAAAAAGTGGAGACATTTTAATAGCTGCATTTAATGCCCCTCAGCAGGCCAGCTACCATCCCAGATACAATGATTCTGCATTATCACTTGTAAAGAGGAAAAAAACAAACACAAAATCCAGGGAATTTGGCCAAAGATTTTAGCCAATCAAAATACTTCTGAAGTTGGTAGTCAACGTGTAAATGCCAAGCAAGTCAGTCACTGTTAAATGTGTAGCATACATGCCATAGGTGGCTTTCCTAATGCAGGGTCCAAAATGGAAGCCTCTCCATATAAACCTATTTGCATCTTTCCCTTTGGTACGGAATGATTCCAGTCCAAAATGCCTTAATGTGATGAAACAAGTGTACAAATAAATGCACCCTCCCTTGAGCCTAGATAAAGGGAAATGTGGCATCTTGGCATCCAAACAGAATTTCCTTGCTTCTGGAAGGCTTAATCATAAACTAGTCATTTTCTGGCCTGGGACTTGGTCTCATTGGAGCCACATATGACCTGGTTTGTGCAAATCCACTTGATTTTCCATCTGAAGCAGGACATAGGGTCACATAGCCGCAGTGGCTGGACTCCTTCTGCCAAATTCAGCCTTGCAGCCATCATGACAATGAACAGAGGACTGAAGGTGAAGGGTTCAAATTCCACTCTTAAAAATTGGGTGAAAGGCTGGGGTGCCTTACAAGATTAAGCAAGGTACAAAGAGGACAATTAGGGAGTAAATAATAATAGCTCCAGTCACATAGCAAAGCTCTTAGATACAGCTATCCCATTTAATCCTCACATCATCCTTGGTGGAAGGTGCTACTGTTATGCCCATTATACAGATGACGCTGAGATGATAGTAATCATTACAACTGGGCGTTGAAGTTAACTCAGGAAAGAATTTATCCCGTGGGTCCTTGCAATCAGGTATGATTTCACAAAGTATACATAAATGCTTTTCAAGTAGACATTGATTATTCTAACACTTAAAAGAGACCTAAAGAGAATTCAGTAAAGACATAGAAGGCAGAGACAAATAACCCAAGTACTGGCCATCTTATGGGTGTAACTTAATTTGCAGAATCTTCAAGGAGTCTGGGAGTCGCTAACTCGTCCACTATAAGGCTCCTCTCAAGTATGAGATGTCAAAAGGAAGCCTTTGGCAGCATCTGAATCATATTCATTTCATGATTTAGTTCTCTCTGCCGTTAATTAGAGGGGCAAAGTAATTATTCTGTTGGGAAAGAAGACTTGGTGGTCTTCTCACCTACATCAGCCTGAGGGAGGGGATTTGCCCTGAAGGGCAAATCAATCTTTTGAGAAAATCCAGAACATTTTTTTAAAGGTTAAGTAAAAAGCTCTATGTCTCGACACAGAAAAGTTGATTTTAGCATGAGAAATTTCTAGGCTGTGACCAGATGACTTCTCTATCTTTTCATTCCAAGACCCTTTAGGGGTGATGTCCAGGGCTCCATCCTCTTCTCCCTTGGATATCTCTTCACTTCCCATGGCTTAACATATCACATATATACAGATGGACTCCCTAAACTCTATGTCCAGGCCTCTGAAAATCTCTTTCCTGAATTTGTCATGGTTAAGTCCTTAAGGCATCTTGAATGCAACATGCCCCAAACAGAGATCTTTTACCTTCCACCCTACAAATCTACCCCCCTCCTCCAGGTGTGGGAAGACAGGCACTCTAATGCACTAATGTGAAATAATTCCAGCACTCTGGAAAGCAACTTTGGCTTATGCTAAGTCATTGAAATGTCCATATCTTTTGACTTAGGGATCCTGCTACTAAGCGTGCACTCTAAGAAAGTCAGTGACAAAAGGCCCCATGGGACCAATACATTATATAGCAACAGATTCTGTAGTAGCAAAGATCTAGAAACAAGGATCCTCACTGGGGAGAGTTTTCGAGAAATGGATAAACAAGTTGAGGTACGTAAATATAATGGAAGTTTTATTACCCTATAAGAAACAATGTAGAGAAGAGTCTGAAGACTTAAACGAATGGATGCGGAGGAAAGGAAGCAGGACCAGAAAACAACGACAAATGTTAATGGAAAGGACAGCAATTTGAATGATCAAGGGAGGCAGTGTGGTACTACACAGAGGGCACTGGCTTTTGCCTTAGAGGTCCTGGGTTCAAATCCCACCTTTGACACAACTTTTGTGGCCTTGGGCATGAAATTTAACTTCCCTGGACCTTGGTTTTCTCCTCTATGAGACGAAGGCCTTGAACTAGACGTCCTGAGGTTCATTTCAGTACTAAATCTACTCAAATAGTTTAGCTTAGGTGTTTAGTTTCAAAGGAGCTGTAAGAACTGACCCCTACATGCACTTTCCAGAGGTAAGGGGCTATGGTATATGATATTAGACTTTTCCAATGTATTAGTTTTGCTGAACTATCTTTTTTCTTTTATTCTTTGTTATAACAAAGGGAAGGAAATAGTTGTATAAAAATCAGAGACTACATCAGTATGCATTTTTAAAACACCAAATGCCTGAGTGGAAAGCCCACCCCTCCAAACTTGTATTGGAGACTGCCATTTTCTCAAACCCGTAGGGTCACCACTCAGAATCACCTTTCCCTCCTCCCTCCGCCTCAATCTGAGGTTTGTTGATTCCACCTGCCCCACATCTCCCTTCTGACCCCTCCTGTCCTGTCCACAGAACCACCACCTGCCATCAGATTCCCATCACCTCTCATCAAGGCTGCTATGAAAGCCTCCTGATTGGCCTCCCTGCTTCCAGCTTTTCCTCTCTCCAATCCCTCCTCTAAACAGCTACCAAAACGATCTTCCTAAGGCACGGGTCTGCCTTTGACCAATGCTTAAAAACCCTCAGTGGCTCCATACTGGCCATAGATAAAATACAAACTCCTTGGCCCAGTGGGTGCCAACATGCTTTATAGCTGTATAAGTGTAAGACTTCTCTCCCCCACAAACTGTGCCATCCCTAAATGCCACAGACCACCTCCCATTCCATTCCTTCACACAAACTGCTCCTCCAGTCTGGGAAAAACACTCCCTCCCTGCATGTGTCCCACCTGAATGCTTCAGGGCCTGCTTCTTTATCCAGGCTGCCAGCCATCTCTCCCTCAATTTTCTCTGAACTATTTTTGTAGCCACGTTATATTCCCTTCCCACTTGGGTACATCTTTGCTCCCTGAAGGCAGGCACTGTTACGTGCCCCTAGCACAGGGTCTCGTATGTGCTTGGTACATATAGCATGGACACAGCATCTGGCTGTTGGACTGAATTGGGATTTCTTGCACCACTGATGGTGGCTACTCCTGGCAGCCAGCTAACAAGTTCTGAGACTCTGTAAGCCGCTTGGAGGAGAGGGCTTGTCTAGGTATCAGTGTACGAGGTCATGGGGCTTACAGAAGCGCAAGTCCAAAGAACATACCAAAAGTAAGTAAAAGGAAACCTGGCCTAGAGCACTTATACACTATCAGCACACAATTACTAACAGCTTCTTAGCTTAGATAACACACGATACTGTCTTCTCACTTGAAAGATCAGATGGGTGATCTGTTTCCCTGTCATGAACACCCCCTCCCTCTACTGAAATAGAGCTGGACCCCTTGATGCCTTAGTAGACAGCCTTTGCCAAGGGCTGTGGCAAAAATAAAAAAGTGTTCCGGTGGATGACTTTCGGATGGTCACCCTCCGGGGAAGAAGTGGGTAGGCTGGCCAGCTGAGAGCCATTCAGTCGGCTCTGATGTGGGCTTCCAGCACCTCTGTCAAGGTGTTTGAAAGCCTAGGCAGCCCTAGGCCCCATGAAGTGAAACAAGACTAAGTGTGTTGTTACTTTTAAGGTTTCCCACCCCTGGTCTAGGTGGAAGAGCCACCAAATAAATAAACAGAACAAAGATATAGAAAGATGAGGCATTTCCTTTTTAATCAGTCAAAAAATGCAAAACGGTCTGGACAATGTTAAATTCCACACACCATAATGCTATAGAGTTGTACATTAAATATAATTACTATCTATACATATGCAAAAATATAAAGTTCTATTTCATACAATAAACCCTCTATAGAAACCAGTTTAAAAATTAAGCAGAACCTCTCCATATTATTATGTGAGGTATAAGTCTTTTAGGAAGTTCCTTCGAAGGTTTTAACACAAAAGCTAAACCTAAACATTGTCCATTTTCCTTCCATTTCAAAATTATTAAAATCTACGTAAAACTAAACAAAAATTACTGGTACCTCAGTCACTTACTACTTACATAATAATGTTCAGGCTTCATTTAAATCCTCCATTTTTATTCAAGTATGGAAATATAATTCAAATGTTCCATCTACTTAAGTACCATATTAGGGAATATTTAGAGACAGTTCAACTTTTTCGTTTGGCAAAATGTTAATTTTTTGTTTCTTAAATACATTTTTAAAACTCCCATTTAGTTGTTTTCATTTTGTTTTTCTGCTAAAAGGACAAGATCTTAATCTATAATGTTTGAGTGTAGTAAAACATAGAATGGAAATCATAAAATCAACACCATAACCCCAAAGTCAAGCTGCTAACAGATGACGAAGTTGTCAGTCCTGCAGACAGACCAGAGGCAGGGCAACACCAATGAGCTTCTAAAGCTCGTCGTGGTAGAAGTGCTCATCGTGGAGCTGCCGCCCATAGTCGGTGGCTTCACTAGTAAGAAACAAGTCCTGATTTTCAATGATTTCTACCTCTGAAAGCTTCCCGTCATTATTCAAATCCATTTCTTCAATTAGATGAAGAGCCTTTAAAGCAAAAGATTTTAAGTTTAAACATGAGTATTTCAAAAGTTAATGATTAGGTCTTCATGTAGTTTTTTGTCTCCATCTGTTGAAGCTACTGTGCTCAACTGCCAGTTGCTGGGGTCTCGTATCTAAAGCCTGACCTAGTGGACAGTGAGCCCACCCGCTCTTTTCTTCCTTCACATGCGTTCCCCTCCCCAATCCAAGATATCCCCAAAACAAACCCTGAAAGGGACACTAAAAGAAAGCTTACCATTATTCATCTCGTATCATCAAATAAAGTTAAATAGGGACTGAGCCTCAACACTCTCATTTTCTCAGCTAAGTAGGTAATCCTATCATATCAGAGCCAGTGACGCAGACTTATTTTGTTGGGTTTCTTCCCTTATAAGCTGCACCAAAATGAAGATGGCCTGAACACTCACCTCTTCTTGTGCAATACCCTGGTTATTGGGCACTACCCAAGATAAAAGCTCTTGAGGGTCAAGTCTCCCATCCCCATCTTTGTCGTAATCATTCACAAATCTGTCTTTCTCAACCAGTATCCATTCTGGATCTTCGTTTGCAGCTTAACAGGAAAGAAACAAAAAACAGTTACAAACAAAAAACCCACAGCAATCCAACAATAAGGCAGGCACATTTCTGGGATAAAAGAAAGAAACAAACAAAGGTTGTAGCAAAAATTAAACTCATGAAAGATGGACAGCTACAACCGTAAAGTCCTGAATAATAAAGGCATAAAACATCCACTTAGAAATTTAAAAACCAGCCCACTTTTACACTTTGCTACAGAGAGGAGGTCAAATAAAATTATGACAACTGTGGTCTACATGGCTGTCCCTAAGAGTTTTCTTCCATGGTGGGTTATTACAAAGACACATGATGCATACTTTTACAGTGATGGCCATCCTGATGGTCTCTCCCATTCATTAACCAGCAAAAGCTGGTTTTAAATTCATCTGATATCTAAACAAAGTAGCAGTGGGTGCTAAGGAAAGCTAAGGGGAGGAGGTAGCCACTGAAAAATCCTAACCTCCAATATTATAAAAGTTCTTTTCTACATTAATCCTACTTTTATACTATCTCATAGGTCTTTCTCTCTTTTAGTAAGGTCTACTTGAGTCAATATTGGATTTTATTTACAAAATATCAACTCTTATTTACTCTTCCATTTGTATTAAAAATAATTTATTAATCTAACAATTTGAACAAGTGGAAGGTATTTCAACTCCAGATAAGGAGCTAGAACAAAATGCAGAATTCTGAAACTAACCAGACATTGCTTTTTCTTATTTGTACTATAAAAATTTAGTGGAACTAAATTACCAAGAACTTATTGTTGGTGGCATGGGCAAGTAGGTGGTAGAATGCCAGGCCTGGAGTCAGGAAGTCTCGAGTTCAAATCCAGCCTCAGACACTTACCATCCTTGTGACCCTGGGCAAGTCACTTCACCCTGTTTCCCTGTTTCCTCATCTATAAAATGAGCTGGAGAAGGGAATGACAAACTACTCCAATATCTTTTCCAAGAAAACTCCAAATGGGGTCATGAAGAGTCAGACACAACCGAAAATGACTGAACAACAAAAAATTATCCCAAAAGAAGTTAGTCATACTTCTTACGGGCCCATCTTTATCTACCTTTTAAATGGCTCTCAAAAAGAAATCTTCCTTTCCATTGGTTCTTTCCTCAAGTCCACTTTTCCCCAAATCCCCAAATTCCCCAGACTCCTTCAGGTTACTTACTTGGATCTCGTCTGTAGTCACCAAGGAATTCTTCCAAACTAACAAACCCATCACCATTTTTGTCATGTTCTTCTAAAGCCTCTTGAATGACAAATTCCTATTGTATCATTAATAAGAAAAGACAAGTCACTGTAATTTAGTATCACACATACTTCTAGCCTGAGATCTTTAAGATCCCTGGCTTCTGAATTGGTTATTTGTAAAATAACATTAGAAAAACTATTTGGGAATTATCATGCTGGCCAGGCATACAAGAACACAGCAGTAATCTCTGCTACCAGAGAGGCTGAGGCCAGTGATTTTGAGCTCAAGAGTTTAGAGCTTCGGTCTACTAAACCTGTTGAAAGTCTGAGGTAAGTTTGCGAATACTATGGGAAGGCCCCATGAGCAGAGGGCCGGCCACCAGGCTTCCCAAGGAGTTTCCAGGTCAAAAACAGAGCATGGGCTCTTGTGCCAATCAGAGCCAGAGGGGTCCATGAGAAGCCCTTGCACTTCCAGCCTGAGCAAGACAAGGAGACAAGCTTTTTAAAAAAAGGGAGTAACAATTCTGGCACCTTCAGTGTTACAGCAAATCTATTAAGAAATAAAGAAACAAGTACAATAAAACTTTAACTAAGTAGCACCCACAATAACATGGAATTCACTTTCCTAAATGATTTCAGCAGAACTTGGCTGTTCTTTCTCTGCTCTCCCCTCTCTCCATGCTACTATCATCACACAGGACCCCGGCTTTCACCATGCGCTCCTCCATTACGTTAACATTCCTCACTGCCAGGCCACATCATCAACTACCAGTTCTGTTTCACTTTAAGCCTGGAAAATCTTGGGCTTGGTGCTGCCACTAATGATTTCTCCATCCTTCTTGGTCCTCTTCTCACCCCATCACATCCATAAACCTGCCCTCTGCGTGCATTAGGACTTCCCAGTAAAACTGGCCCCTCCCACTCCAACCCCTATGTTCCTTCTCCAGAGGCCAGAGACCGTACAATCGATGCTCAGTGTCATCTGAACTAAACCTGGTAATGGGTAAAATGGAAGAATGTGTCCACTGATTACAGAAATGCTTCTCCTTCCCTTCTGCTTGTTCCCTTCTCCAGGTATTTCTAGCACTTAGGAGGCCTGGAATTTTAAAATGCCGGTATCACTTGACGTGCCTGGTCCTTCTAGTGACAGCAGAAAAGAGACTGAAAACTGAGAGGTCAGCTAGGAAGTTCCTTAAGGGCAGGAGCCCTGTCTGGCCTTTCTATAAATCCCTAGCACTTAGCGAGCTGCCTGACGCACAGAAAGTGCTTCATAAATGTGAGTGTGAGAAGGCCCGAGATCAGAGGGCCCGAGGGGTAATGGTACTGTAGGGATGAAACAAAGCCCCATCTAAGAAATGGCAAGTGGCACAGTCTCTGCTGAAAGACTGGATAGAATGTATAACGGAACCAAGGAGAATGGAGTTAACATGAATAGTCAGGGAAAAGTGAGACGAAGAACTGGTTTAAAAACAAAGTAGTCAAAGATTCGAATAAGATGCATTTTGCCTATTAAACTTCCAATACCCAAATGGAAGCGACTAACAGACGGCCGGATGGGAGCCTGGAGCGCAGGGATAAAAACGAGGACTCGGTGGCAGAGAAATGAACGTCATCATGTTTGCTTTGTATGCACCCGTCCTTTATGTGCTGTCTTCCCCGAGAGACGATGAAGGCCGCGTGCTTGGCTTCGAATCCTGCACTGACCGGGGCAAACCAGGCAACAGGGAGAGCAACGAGGAGATGCGTGTGTCCATGTGAGCACAGACGACTCCGAGTGTGAGGAATGAGAAAAGGAAACTCAACATCAGGACACCCAAGGCCGAGCAAGGGGTGGTGCTGGTCATCGGGTGACATCGATGGCCTCCGACAACACAGGGGCCGTATCAAGGTGTGTCACCCTAACAGCGGAGGAGACAATGATAGGTCTCATCTGTCTGAGGCCTTGGAGAGCTGAAACACCCCAGAGCTCTTAGCTTCCAGCCTTCCATAGGCTTGATCTCTACTTAACTCAGCTGTCAGAGACAAATTAGCATTTTTCTCTTAGCATTTTGTGTTTTTGGGAGGCTGCACCGGACTGCTTTCCCATACGCTTTCCAGACCAGCAGATCTGTGACCAACTAGTTAGCTCAAGTGATTAGAGCTGTGTTAATGAGGCCAAGACCACCAAATATGCATCTGATTCCATCCCTTACAACAAGTAGTGATTCTCCCCAAATGCCCTACACAGGGGAGCTGAGCAGCAGCATTTTCTTGTACAAACGATGAAATCACCGCCACGAGTCAGCAAGACATGAGTGAGCTACGGAACACACCGTGAGAAAAGGGAAAGTGTTCCTCCAAGGTTTAGGGGATGCTAAAATTTCCCAAAGTTTTCGGGTAAAAAATATTTTCTTTGTTTTTCATGCAATGGAACAGAAATTTAAATTTTTGAAAAAATTTAAAAACAAATTGTTTTTTAAATGTTTCTACAAACCTAATAATTATTTTTTGGTTAGAAACCCAAAAATACATCAAGTGGAGCGTTTATAAAATGATATTTGATATATAAAGAAATGTGAAGGCTCCAGACAATGAAAAACAGGGAGGAAATGGGCATGGCAGAGGAAGGGAGAGAAGCCTAGGGGAGGGAAAATTTTTCTGGGCCTTCAAATTCTCCAAATAGATCTGTTCACTCCCTGAATGGCTTCTACAATTAAAAGGTAAAGCAGTTACGGAATTTACGTAGCTCTGCCTGATACGGGTTATAAGATTCCGTCACTAAATAAATGTGTGAAAATGTTTCTTCCTTACCGTCATGTAATCAACCTCTTCAGGATGCTCAAAAGCAATAAATTCGACAAGGCTCAGACCAGGAACTTCATCCTGATTCGCTTTTTCAAACCGTTTCTTGTCCTTTAAATGAAGCTTCAAAAATAAAGGAAAAATTTCCAAAGGTCTAGTTAGATACCTCAGAGTTTATGTACGTCTTTTTCTTGTTAAAATCCAAACACTAATTAGACAGTAAGAAAGTCATAACGTTACCATACAAATATCTTAACGTCATACAAGCACATCATTCTTTCAAAACATGTTCATATACATCATATCATTTACTATCTCACAGGTAAAGGAGAAAACGGAACAAACGTTACCCATTTGCCAGATGCTTGTAAATGCCTTGTCCCGAGTCAGAGAGAAGGTCCCCCCCCCCCGCCCCGGAGCCTTGCCTCTGGATTCATCTGGGATTGTTACCCATATCAATGGTGTTAGAAAAGTCAGGTCCCAGACCATCTTTCCCCCTTTCTTGTTCATTCTAGGCGCTAGTGCAAACGTCCTGACTTCCAGGGAGTCCGTTACAGGGTGGTGATGGCAGCTGTTGCTGATGTTCAGTCGTGTCTGACTCTTCATGGTCCCGCTTGTGGTTTTCTTAGCAGGGATGCTGGAGTGGTTTGCCATTTCCTTCTCCTAGCTTACTTTACAGATGAGGAAACTGAGGCAAACACAGTTAAGTGACTTTCTGACAGATAGTAGGTATCTGAGGCTGGATCTGAACTCAGGTCTTCTTGACCCCAGATCCCAGCTGCTCTATCCACTGTGCCCACACATAGCTGCCCTGGCTTTCTAGGTTTAAGTGGATAACATTCTAGTGCAAATCCATCCATGGTAATGGTGGGTTTAAACCCCAAGTTCTTTGTTGCCTTCCTTTCTCATCTTCCTTTCTGCAAATATAAAGAAGCCTTTCTGTAATACCACCATTG
>JAQQSZ010012704.1:0-11939 GCA_028646595.1 Phalanger gymnotis | reverse complement strand
ACTGCAAACTCCCTGTCCCCAGTAGCTTTTCCCACTAACCTACTCTGTTGTCTTTGGTGTTTGTGGGTTGAAAAGTCTGGTAACTGCTGCAGCTCACTGATTCAGGCTGCTAGGGCACGCTCTGCCCGGCTCCTGCTCTGGTCAGTCCGCGTCGCCCACACTGGGCTCTGCTCTGCTCAGCTCTGCTCCCCTCTGCTCCCAGCTCTGTGCAGGATAGACCCTACCCAGAGACTATCCAGGCTGTCCTGGGCTAGAGCCCTGCTTCCCTCTGCTACCCTGTGGGTTCTGCAGTTTTAGAATTGGTTCAGAGCTATTTTTTATAGGTTTTTGGAGGGACTTGGCGGGGAGCTCACGTTATTCCCTGCTTTCCAGCCGCCATCTTGGCTCCGCCCCCCACCAGGCAAAATTCTAGTCCTTTTTCACTGAAGAATAAATGGTAAGTTTTACAATTGGGCTGGGGAGGAAAATAAATAATATTAAATGCTAAGACAAGAGCCTGGGAACAGGACACCAAGAACAATCTACAGAAACATCTTGCCTGGCACCAATCCTCTAACTTGGGATAGCTAAAAGAGAAAAGAAATATTGGTATCATCAGTAAATGCAGGTAACAATAACATAAATTAATTAGACCAAACAAAATTCTATCATTCTAGATGAATGCTTGATGTTGCTGTTTTTAAGCTGTGACTGACAAAAGATATAACAAAAGTATCTATACTTGACAATGTTAGTCTTGAAAATGTTAGAAAAAATATTTGATGCCTAAAACCCTGGATCATAATTATAAGCATTTTTACCTTATTGTGTTATTTTCCATCTAAGCAGCTATTACATTTCTATAGAATATTTTCATCTCTGCAAGTCAAAAAATCACTTTTTATTTCATCTAAAATATAGTTGTCTCAAAAACATTCATCTCTTCAAAATAATTCTGTCTATTCTGTAGTTACATACTGTCCATTATAATATGAAAGTGACTCTGGCTTTTCAAAGACTGTGCCCACAGAACACAAGCTATGGAATGTTCTACTAAACCAGGGAGGCTTCAAGTACTGGCCCAGCAATGTGTTTCATCTGAAGTCCAGAAAAGCTAAGTGGAGAGTGATACTTTTCAGGGAAGGGTTGGGGAGAGGATAGGATAACTACCAAAGACTATCAACTCAGGCAGAGGTGTTTTCAAAAAGTACCCAGTGGTGAAATTTTAGTCTTGAAAAAAAAAAAATTCATCCTAAACAGCCAGGATGGGGGGGGGGGGCGGGGCAGAGAGGAAGGGAGTTCAGATGTGGTTATCATTCCCAAGCTAAGATTTATATAGCACTTTAAAGTAGTCAAAGAGCGATCACATACAAAACCTTATTTGATCCTCACTACAGTAGGGCAGGGGTATTATTAGCATTCTTGTCTTTCATATAAGGAAACTAACATTCAAGCCCTAGGTCACTCTAGTAAGTGGCAGAACTGGCCAAGATCTCCAGACCCCTGTTCTTATGTTTTTTACATTGCACCAAAACTACAACTCCAGGGCTAAATCTCAACCTCCAAAATTAGTCTTACTAATTAAGTTTCATGTCAGGAAAAGAGAAGATTCACCTGTATGCCTATCCCTTTACTTACGACTCCTCCCCACAGCCAATAGATACAAGAAATTTCATTTTCCCTTTAGATAAATGATTAAGAGGTCATTTTATGATCTAGTTATCCAAGCCATGATTATCCTCACCCAAACCAGCTCATGGTACAAAACTAGGGATATATTATTATCATTTAACCCTTATTTCTGAAACATTAGAAAAAAATAAAACAAGATTGGCAGCTTGCAATACACTAGTAACTAAGAAGAGTCAGGAGAAAATCCAAGAGCCATGGTAAAAACTGAGATTCGTTTCACACAAGACATATAACAAAAGAAAAAGAAATAGCTTCAGTCTTTAATAAACAGAAAGAAACAATCTCCACCACAAACTAAAAGGCAGTTGTTTAAAACCACAGAATTATTCTCTACTCAGAATAATGAGACAAGACTTTTCAAGCTGAGGTTTAAAGCAAAGGTTTCAAGCTTTCACAGAAACTGTGAAAAAGATTCCAAGAACTCAGAGCATTAGCCTGAAATGGTAAAGCTTTATAAAGTATGAAAAGGCCCCACTTCCTGTATCAAGTGCCCTACAAACCTCACTTATTACTATCTTTACTACTCCCAGCTGCTTCATGTACCCTTCAATCCTTTCCTCCAGAATACCTGAATCTCACTATTTCTCAGGTGCGTTTCAGCTATAAAGTAGAAACAAATTATATAGAAGGTGCAACTTTTTCTTTCCCTGGCTCTATTTCCAAGGCTAAAAAAAAAAATCCAAGGACATTCCAGAATATAATAATTGCATTGTAAATTCTATGGTGATGAGTATGGAAAGATTATTCTAAGCAAGTATCTTTTTTACCAGCGTATATGCCTTTGCTTAAAAAGCACTATTTCCAAACCTGTTGAGGTGTAAAGCAAATACTATTTAACCATATTAAATTATCTTTAGAGCATGTGATAAAGTAATCCTTATTTAAGGAGGCTTTACTATACATACATACAAATTACATTGGGGAGATTTTGGAATTGATGAGCAAACACTGAAGCGTCAGAATGTATATGGGAACAGATGTCTGACCAAGTCAGACTAAAATTAGCAGAATAAAACAAGGGAATGTCTAACAGTTGGCAAAGTACATGAACCAAATAGACAGTGGAAAACCTAGTATCAACTTACAAAACATTTTAAATGCTTTAAAACCAACAGCAAGAGAGTTAATTTCAATCACCAACTGCATTCTTTCTGCTAAATTTAAGTTAAACAAAAACCTTAGGTATGAATTTATTGGCAATAGTCTGTAAGGATCTATGAAACTTTGGATCTTGTGTTTTAACAGAAGAAAGAGGTAGTGAAAAAAATCGTTACTAGACATTATGGTAATTAATCTCACTTATGTCTCTGGGGCGACAGGCCCAAAATGCAGTGTCTTAGACTAAACAGCTAACCAATCATTTCGATCTAGGTTAAAAGAGTGAGGTGAAACTGGGCCACTATTGTACTATGAGGTGGGAAAGACCATAGAATAGGTTTAATTACACGTGTCAGTGTCAAGATGAGTTCCCCAGTCTCAGAATTCCAACACAAGCTTTTCCTCCTTCAGAATGTTCATTTCATTGTAAATCGTCGGGGGGAGGGGAGAGCTAGAGCTATGTGGAAGAGATCGAAGGGGAGTTGATCAGTCACTTGGTCTGTTGTACATAAAGATCAATTTATGAAAGGCGGCAGGGCACATACAAAGGTGGCCTGCTTTAATCCCCTTTACTTAGTGCAGAATGAGGGAAGAGTGGGCCCCTGGAAGACGCACAAATCTCATCAGTCTGGAAATAAGCAGACCACCTCCGGGCAAATACTATAGAGCAGCAAGGGGTAGCATCTCGGGGGAGGAAGGAAAGCCGACTAATCAATCGACGGAGGCGGGGGTCCAAGCCACCACCAGTTAGGGAAAGCCCAGAAGGACATTCATACCCTCCCATCTCACAGCGAGAGACAGGGCACTAGCTAGAGCCCAAAAAGCAGCCTTGAAGGGTAAACACACACACACACACACACACACACACACACACACATATACACTGTCTAAGCAGTTTAAGAGGAAGTCAGAATGTAATGTCAAACGGATAAATACTGACTAACCACACATATGCCTTAAAAGAGAAACAGCTTGGGTTATTCTACTTGATTGGTTCATTGAGGTATCTCCAATCTATATTTTTCGCTCTCTTTCTCTGTCCCTACCCCCCACCCAGTGTCTCCCTCCTCTCCGTAGCATTTGCATGCCTTCTCCTACTGAATGCAAAATCTGACTTAGCCTACACTACTACGCAGCACATTATTAGCCCCGGGGAGAACCTTAAAGCCTCCCCTCCCCCTTCTTTCCGTCTCAGATCTTAGCCCACGTATAATCACTCCCTTCACACACACACACACACACACACACACACACACACACACACACACACACACACACACGCAAACGGATCTAGGCTGCAAGCTAGAACCACCCAAGCAGTCAGTCACCCCCTCCCCCGCCTTTGGTAGGGGGAGAGCTAGGGGAGCGAGAGAGCAGCGGGGGCATTTCCGACGGCACAGGGCGGGGAGGAGGGCAAGGGGGAGGAGAACGGGGAAACGCCGGGATTTAGAAGGCAGCGCACAGTCCTGAACACTCCTCCCCTCTCCCTGTGTAAACAGCTCGCCGGGAGCCCGGGCGAACCTCTCTGCTCATCCCCATCCTCATCCTCATCTGTGCGCTCTCTCCTCAGCAGAGGTTGGGAGCCAGGCGCCAGCTTCGCTCTCCGGGACCCCGGTGGGAGCTTCTCTCCAGCCCGCGGAGGCGGTGGCTGGGGCGCCTGCCTTGCTCGCGTCCGCCCGGGGCTCCCCCTCGTACCTGGTCGGTGAGTTTGAGGACTGCCATTCTTCCGCTGTTTTGCACGCACACTCATGCAGCTCCTGGGTCCGGAGATGTCAAGCCAGGATCCGGGGAAGCGGAAAGGATTAGCCAGGGAGCTGGGGGAAGCTGGCTCCCGAATTTGACAATCCTGCTGCGGCTACTGCTGCTGCTGCTGCTTCTTTGGTGGCGGCGGCTGCTCCGTCAAAAGAAGCTGGGACTGGCTAGTGGTGTTTGCAGACGAGCCTTCCTTTATACAGGAAGTACAGACTGCTGCCAGCCCAGCCACTACTGACATCACCCGGCTCCGCCGGCCTGCTCAAGACAAGGCCAAGGCTGCCGCCTGCTGCTCGCATCCGGCAAATTCGCATCCAGCTCCCTCCCGGGAGCCCTTGCCCTGAGGCTAAGGCTACCTCCCTCTCCTCCAGCCCTTCCCCTCCCACTCTGCCCCCCGCCCTCCCCCCCCCCAACGCATACACATCCACGCGCCAGGCCACGCGAACTGCTGCCCGCTGACCCCATCCTGGGAAGTGGGTGTACCTTCTGCCTGGACATCCCTCCCTCCTCCCCGACTCTCAGCCTCGGCTCCAAATAAGCTACCTCTGCACTGCGCTCGTCTCTGTGTCAAAGTGACCCGTTTCCCAAAAAGGTTCCTCCTCCCTTCCGTGCGCACAAAACAGGTACCCCCCGCGGCTCCCTTGTGGCAGATGGCATTCCTCTCCTGCTCCCTCATCACACGCCCAGGAGTCGAGCAGACTGCTAGAGGTGCATGCCTTTGCAAAGAAGGGGCTCGCATCACAGATAGACACAGACACAACACACACCTTTCCCAACCTCTTCCCCACCCCAAACCTTCTGATTCCCTCTTGGTTTCTGGGTCAGATCCCAGAAGAGTTACCAGCACTTTAACCTGTCTGGATGCCAGGCCACATTTAGGGACCAAAATTTTTTATTCTCCCTTTGTTCAATCTACATGACAGGCAACCAACCCAGTGTTATTCCTAAAGCAAGTGTGTAGTAGTTTCAGAGTTATATTTGTATGATTGTTTTACTGAAACCAATTCCCCATCTCCAAGGCCTCACTTTCACACCCATGTCTTCCCCCTCTCCCAAAATGTAGAGAGTAATTTTATTTGGAGGCGGAGGCTAAAAAGAAGAAAATAAGGTGCCTTACTCTAGAACGTTGTAGAGATTTGTACATATTTTTCTACCCGGACAGCCTCAAATGATTCCCCCAGATCTGAAGTTAGCATAGCCTTCAAAATATGAGATGAAAATAACTGACTGCAGCAGTTTGCAAATAGAGTGGAAATAATGACAATAATAGTCACAGTAATTACCGTTGTTCCCAGAATATATTATCAAATTTCAACAAACATTTGCTGCTGGATGCCCACTATGTGCCTGGCATTGTCTCTAGCTGAATGAAGAGAGAAGTCATTGAAAAGATACATTCCCTGCCCTATTGAAGCTTGAACTCCAGTAGGGTTTTTGTCCATTATAGTGGTGTGGGATACAGAGCAAATCAGTAAAAGCTCATTTAACAGAAAAGTGGATATTTAGATAATGTATCTTCTTTGTCAAACAAAGCTTTCAGTATTTGGGAGAGGGGATGTCAGGGGATCTGTACTTGGGTCTATCTCCTTTGGCATCTCCATTTCCCCCAAGAGAAAGGAATTACAGAGGATTCGAAGGATTACAGCTTCATTCCTATCATTATGGCCTCCCTGTACTCTTTTTAGTGATTGGATTGGTAGGCAGGAAATAACACTGTTGCTATTTGAAGAGGCTAGATATAGTAAGCATTAAAAAAAGAGAGTCGAAGGAATACAGTCAACTTATCAACTCCTTTAAAATTTATTTTTAATTTATTATTTTTATTTTTTCCCTCTTTTTTAAAGATTACTGTCTTTTCCCACTGACTCATTTCCTCTTACCACCACCCCCAGCCCACATACAAGAGTAACTCCCTTTTTACAAAAAAATCAGTCAAGTAAAACAAATCAATACATTGGTCATGTCTAAAAATATATGCCTCCTTCCTCACCTGTAGTTCACCACACTTTTACTGAGAGGCAGATGGAATATTCCACCATTGCTCAAGGGGAGAGGCAGCTAGATGGTGCAGTGGATAGAACACAGGGCTTGAAATCAAGAATTGCTCAGAAATGAGTTCAAATCTGGACTCAGACACTAACTGTGTGACCCTGGGGAAATCCCTCAACCCTGTTAGCCTCAGTTCCTCATCTGTAAAATGATTTGGAGAAGGAAATGGCAAATCACTTTAGCATCTTTACCAAGAAAACTCCAAAATAGAATCCTGAAAGGTCTGATATGGCTGAAATGATATAACTACAAAGCAAGGGAAATGCCATTCACAGATACAAAGTAAATTTCTATTGTCCTAACCTGAGTCAACATTTTACCTGTTTGTCAATATTATACTGCATTGCTATATTATAAAAGTAAAAAGAACCCTGAGATCCCTTTTTTTTACAGTCAGTAGGACATACAGCATGATTCTTAGTCTTTGGGAAAACAGCTGAGGTCAAACAATCAATCAACAAGCATTTATTAAGTGCCTTCTACCAGGTAGCCACTGTGCTAAGTGCTGGGAAAACAAATAAAGGTGAGAAACACTGTCTGCCTTCAAGGAGTGTATATTCTAATCAAGGATACAACATGTAAATAAATAAATAGAAGATATGTACAACATTCTTTCCACATCATAGGGGGTAAGAGTGGGCACCCCCATGATCTGGAATATCCAAGTAAAAAGCTTTTACCTTCCCTTCATACTAGAGAAGTCTGGATTTTTTCTTTTTCTTTTATGGGGTGCTTATAGTACCTTACTGTAAAATTTGGGTTGATAATATACAATATTGTACATATGTTTTATGCATTTCTAAATTTCTTTCTGTATCATCTGCTGGCCTTCACATGTCATCTATGGCTTCCACAAAATTCCCATTCAATTTCTTATGCCAGCTCTCAATATATTAAACCTCAGTGGGGAAAGTTGAGATGTATACAGACTAGGTGAAGGTAATCTGAAGGGGGAAGGCATTAGCATCTAGGAAAGATCTCCTGATGGTAAGATTGGAGTTGAGTCTTGAAGGAAGCTAGGGAAATCAAGAGGTAGAGGTAAGAAATGAGGCCACAGAGCATTCTCAGTGTAAGGAAGAGCCAGTTCAAGGGCCTGGAGATGGGAGATGGAGCATCATGTGACAGGAACAGCAAATAGGTAGGTATACTTGGGAAAAGGACATGAAGGAGAATGAGGTGCAAGAAGACTGAAGAGACAGGAAGGGACCAAATTATGAATAGCTTTAAATGTCAAAAAACTTTAAATGTGTTCTTGGAGGGAAGAGGGTGACATGGTTAGTGGAGGATGATTTAGAATGGGGACAGATTTGAGGCAGGATATCAGTTAGAAGTCTTTCTCAATGGTTCAAGAGAGAAGTGACAAGGGTTAGAGTTGTAACTGAATGAGTGGAGAGAAGAGTCAGACAAGAGATGTGAAAGTAGAAATGGTCAGAGATCTGATATGTGGAGTGAGTGAGAAAGAGAAATCCAAAATGATGCCAAAGTTTGGGAGTGATGTTCGTGGGGCAATGTTCTTGAGAGATCCTGATGGACCTGTAATTTCACTGGCATAGTAAACTTCCTACTTGGGAAATTCTCTGCAAATGCAGGTCAGCATCCTTCCTCAAGTTACAGTCTAAGAGAGTTGCTGGAGCACCGAGAAGTTACGTGAATTGCCTAGGGTCACACCACCAATGTGTCAGAGGTATGACTTGAACTCAGATCTTCTTGGCTCTGCAATAAGCTCTCTATCCATTATGGCATGCTGCCCCAATGTGCCCTATATTTTTATTAATATTTTTCAACTATCACATACTCACCTCTACTGAAGAAATAAAATGAAATCCCTCATAACAAAAAAGCATAGACAAACAAAACAAATTCTCATAATAGCCATGTCCAAAAATGTGTCTCTTTCATTTTCTGTATTGGTATATCAACTTTTTGTCAGAAGATGGGTAGCCTTCTTCATCATCAGTCCTTTGGAATAAAGATTGATCATCATGCTGATCAGAGCTATTTTTCAAAATTGTTCATCTTTATAGTGTTGATGTCATAGTGTTAATAGTTCTCTTTGTTCTATTCACTTCACCCTGCATCAATTCATTCAAGTCTTCTCAGGTTTCTCTGAAAGTATCTTCATTTCTTATGGCACAATAGTATTCTATTACATTCAGATCCCATAAATTTTTCAGCCATTTCCTAGTTGTTAGGAATCTCTTAATTTCCAATTCTTTGCCACTTGAAAAAAAAGTTGGTATATAATTTCTTTGGAATATAGGCCTAAAAGTGCAACTGCTGGACAAGTAACCTCTGTTTGCTTCAGTTTCCTAAATGTTAAATGAGAATAATAATAGCACCTAGCTCCCAGAGATGATATGACGATCAAATGAGATATAAAGTACTTAGCACAGTGCCTGGCTCATAGTCAGTGCCATATAAATTGGTTAGTTTTATCAAGTAATCTTTTGGTAGATTGATTGGGGATAGCACTGAATAAGTAAATTATTTTATATAATGTTGATCTTGTTATATTGGCTCAGCCTACCAATGAGCATTTAGTATTTCTCTATTTCCATAAATAGTGTTTTGTAGTTGTACTCCTACAGTTTCTGTGTGTACTTCAGTATGTTAACTCCCAAATATTTTATACATTCTATAATTATTTTAAATGACCTTTCTATTTCTATCTCTATCTCTTCTTATTAAGTTTTATTGGTAATATGCAGAAATACTGATAATTTATATACATTTCTTTCAGTAGATTTGCTGAAATTATTTCAATTAATTTTTAGTTATCTCTAGGGTTCTCTAAATACATCATCTGCAAAAAAGTGATGATTTTGCTTTCAATTTGCCCATATTATTCCTTTAATTTCTTCTTCTCTTATTGCTGTAGCTAAGATTTCTACACCATTTCAAATGGTAATAATGACAATGAACATCCTCACTTTACTCCTAATCTTATTGGAAAGGACTCTAGCATATTCCCTTACATATTTTGCTGGCCCTGAGTTTTACATATAAATCTTTAATAGCTTAAAACTACACTAAGACTTGCGGAATACCCTGTATATTATTTATTATATAAAGAAAAAGTACTTTTATTCCTATTTTCTATTATTGTTGTTGTTATCAGAGACGATGTTATATTTTGTTAAAAGCTTTTTCTGTCTCCATTGATTTTTTTGTTATTCTTTTTATTAATAGAGTCAATCATAGTTAAAGCTTTCCTAATATTAAATCAACTCTATATTCTTGGTATAAACTCCACCTGGTCATAGTGTACAATGTTTTTGTGATTTACATATGTGTATGCATATGTGTGTATACATGCATATATATAAATAAATGTGCATATACAGCCTTTTTCCTAACATTTTATTAATTTTTTTGCATCAATGCTCATTAAAGATATTGATCCATAATTTTCTTTCTCTAATTTGACTCTCCCTGGTTAAGGTACAAAGACCATATTTGTATAATAAAAGAAATTTGGTAGAATCCCTTCTTTTGCTATTTTTCTAAAAAGTTTGTGTAATATTGGAACTAATTGTTCTTTGAATGTTTGATAGAATTTTCTTGTGAACATATCTGTTATGAGGATTTTTTTCCCTTTCAGAGTTCATCTATGGCTTATTCAACTTCTCTTTTTTTTTGAGGTTGAGCTGTTTTAATTCTCTATGTCTCATTCTATTAATAATAATAATAATAAATAGTATTTTAAATTTTTGTAAATCTTCCATTTCATTTACATTGTCAGTTTTATTGACATATCATTGCACAAAAATCAAACTATATTACTAGATTCTTAGTTTCATCTCTAACCCTCCTTTTCTGTTGTTTTTATACATAGAAATGTTTGTTTTTTCAAGTTCATAATCAAAAGAAAAATTACCAAAAACCCAATGTAAGTAAGAGGCAGTAAGGGCTTAAACCAAAGTGGTAGCTGTTTGAGAGGAGAGAATGGTAATAGGTGGGAGAAAATTTATAGAAGTATGTTGTAACAATCTGCTAGCAGCTGCTGTAGGGGTAGAAGACCCGTCAACAACCAGCACCCAGAAAGCTGCCAACACAGGTCCTTTTGATATGCTCTACTAAGGAAAGCAATGTTAAGGGGTTAACAATCTTACTTTAATCTAGCATACAAATATCATTCACTTAGTTCAGGGGAAAAAGTCAGCACCCTGAACTTCAGAGCAAATACAAATTACAAACATCAACAGACAGACCTTGTCTGATTCAAATCTCAATGCATAGTTACCAAGGTTTAACACAGTCCAAATATCAGGGTTTATGAGCTGGAGGGCTCTTAAGCTGTCCAGACTCTCCACATCAGCACTCCGCCAAGAGTGAGAGCCTTCGCAAATAGCTCTGTTCTTGCTTTTTATACACTCTTTTGCCCTCATCAAATGTCATCTGAGCGACCAGGACTTAGGCTCCTACTATTGGTTCTGGTCTTAGCAACTCCCCTTAGGACCCTGAGGGCTTCACACCCACATAGGCTTAGCACCTAGTAGATAGGGCTTTGGGCCTGGGATTTAGCACCTAGTAAGACTCAATCAAAGACACCCAACTTAATTGATATTACAAGGTATAATGGTCAAGATTTGGCAAATGAATGGCCAAGGTGGTGAGCGAGAGGAAGAATAAATGATAGATATGAGTTTGAAAACCTGGGTAGTTGAAAGAATCATATTGCCCTTGACAGAAACAGGGAATTTAGGAAGGGGATTATAGGTAGGGAGAAGATAATGAGTTTGATTTTGGACATGTTGAGTTTGAGACACCTATAGAATATCTGGTTGGAAATGTCCAAGAAACAGTTTGTGATACAGGCCTGGAGCTCAAGAAAGAGAGACTCAGGCTGAAACTATAGATTTGAGAGTCATTGGCATAGAGATGACAACTGAACCAAGAGACCTGAGGAGAGAAGGTATAGAGTGGGAAGAGAAAACAGCCAAGACAGGCGCTTTGTCCTCGTATCTGTTACAGTCACTATTTTTTTAATAAATTTTATTTAATATATTTAGTTTTCAGCATTGATTTTCACAGGAGTTTGAATTACAAATTTTCTCCCCATTTCTACCCTCCCCCCCACTCCAAGATGGCATATATTCTGGTTGCCCTGTTCCCCAGTCAGCCCTCCCATCTGTCATCCCACTACCCTCCCATCCCCTTTTCTCTTCCTTTCTTGTAGGGCAAGATAAATTTCTATGCCCCATTGCCTGTGTATCTTAATTTCTAGTTGCATGCAAAAACATTTTTGTTTTTGTTTTTGAACATCTATTTTTTAAAACTTTGAGTTCCAAATTCTCTCCCCTCTTCCCTTCCCACCCACCCTCCCTAAGAAGTCAAGCAATTCAACATGGACCACATGCCTATCATTA
>JAQQSZ010012703.1:0-11939 GCA_028646595.1 Phalanger gymnotis | reverse complement strand
TTAGTCTTTCACAACATGAGTATTGTGGAAGGGTTATACATAATGTTACGCATGTGGCCCATGTTGACTTGCTTGACTTCTTAGGGAGGGTGGATGGGAAGGGAAGAGGGGAGAGAATTTGGAACTCAAGGTTTTAAAAAAGTAGATGTTCAAAAGTAAAAAAGTGTTTTTTTTTTATGCAACTAGAAAATAAGATGCACAGGCAATGGGGCATAGAGATTTATCTTGCCCTACAAGAAAGGAAGGGAAAGGGGGATGGGAGGGGAATGGGGCGACAGAGGGCAGGGCACACGGCAACCAGAGTGTACGCCATCTTGGAGTGGGGGGGGAGGAAATGGGGAGAAAATTTGTAATTCGAATGCCTGTGAAAATCAATGCTGAAAACCAAACATGTCAAAAGTAAATTTAAAAAAAAAAGAAAGGAAAAAAAAGATATTTCTCATTATTCAAGGATTGTAAGAATGATAAGTCAGAATTTTATCTTCAATCCATACACACCTCATATTCTCCTGAATTTGATAATTATGTATTCAATTTAATCAGGAATTACAAACTACATTTTATATCTCAGTTGCTCACAACTGCCAAAAATAGGTAAGTAGGAAAAATATATTGTCTATATAATTTCCAAATCATGAATACATTGAAAATGTCTCCAGCATATACAGTAGGGTAAAATTGGTTTAGGCATTGGAAATTTAATAGGAAAAGTAGAGTTTGGCATAGCGGGCCTATTAATTCCATGTGAGCAAGACATTTAGAGGGCTCATGTTTGAGTTCACGACTTCATTGTCAATGAGAAATACATTCAGCTCATTATCAAAATGGCAAATTCAGGCTGGTCAGTTGACCACTTAAGCACTGGTTCTAAAAATTGGAAAGAGGGTTTGAGTCATGCATACCTTTAACATTCTTCGGTATAATTTTTGATCTGGTACACAATAAGCCCTGCCTCTAACCTTATGTCTGAACTTCTCTTTAAGTGGATCAGTTACTACGGAGAATGGACTAACACTTCTCATCACCATGAATACCCATAGATAACCACCTCCTAATGATGGACAGGTAAATAGAAGAGCTCTGAGAGTAGCAGTAATCCCTCAGAAACAATCATGTTTTTAGACTACCACTTTAGTCCTCCCAAGAAATAGACTTCTTGGAGGGGTAACATGACCTTTTCTTCATTATATTCTGTAGCAACAACTGTTGACCAAGAGATGAAGTTCATCCACTAACAAAGACCTTGAAAGTATGGTTCAACCTAAGAAAGGAACACACAAATGACATTAAAGAAGATCCATTATTATATGTATGGCTGCTGTACTTTAAAAACTGCAAACCCTCTCCATTTGACTTAGAGCTGAAACCCTGTGTATATATTGTCTCCACCTGTTAAGATAAGAGCTCCTTGAGAATACGGTGTGTTTTCTATATGTATCGGTGTTCCAAATGCTTAGCCCAGTGTTTTGTAAGGAGTAAATGTTTAAAGATTATGTTTTCATTAATCCATCCAAACTGATTTTGGGGTCTCATATCGGTTGCAGGAACTGGTCTCTCCTTCAGTCAGTATGCTTTGAATCTAGAAACTCTGAAACCCTTCATAGCCTAATGCTGGCCTTCTTTTCTAGTCTTTTTTAAACTACCTTTCGTCCTTCTGTTTAACCAATGGCACTGACCTACTAGTTGATTTATAACCAAGATACTCAGTCTCTTAGTTCTGATCATTCTCTCACCAATCCCCCTTTTCTCGGAACATTCTTCTTCTCTTTTCTGCATACTGACTTCCTTTAAATTTCAACAAAAATTCTACCATCTGTAGGAAGCCTTTCATAACCCCTCTTAATCCAAGTGCTTTCACTCTGATAAGTATTTCCTATTTATCTTATATATGTAGCTTCCTTTTATATGTGCATTTTTCCACATTGTCTACTCTTTTAGATTTTCACCTCCTTAAGGGCAGAGATTGTTTACCTGAGTACTTGGCACATAGTAGGTGCTTATTAAATAGCTATTGACTAATTGTTGACTTAACATAGATTTCCAAATATGTGTATTCTTTCGTTTTCCTTTAACTAATTTTAGATCCTAATCCTTCCCAGCAGTGTATTCACTTCCCATTCATTTTCACTATGACTTTAATGAATACTTTAAATAAAGTATAACTCAGTGGATAGAAGATGAGCTTAGGTGAGTGAGAAATGGAGGCTGTATCCATTCTAACCTCACGAAATACATCTAAGATGGGTTCAGTGATTTGTGACACTTCATGATAACTTTTGGAATTTTCTTGGTGAAGATCCTGAAGTGATTGGCCATTTCCTCCTTTGGCTTATTTTACAGATTAGGAAACTGAGGCAAACAGGATTAAATGACTTTCTTAAGATTATATGCTAATAAGAGTCTGAGACCAGATTTCAGTTCAGGGAGAAGACTGCCAGTCTTCTGACTCCAAGTCTGGCTACATATCCACTGCACTACCAGACATCCAAATTATTAGCCCCAGTATATGGTAGTGTGGAAGAAGATGTATGAATCACACTATAAAGTATTCTGACTTGGCCTCATATCTTTCACCCAATCCATTAGGTGAAGCACTATGAATTGATATCCTCTCTGGTAATAGTTTTCCCACTTATCCCAAATCCTTATATTTCTGAAATCAAAAGAAAGCATAATACTGACCTCATTGGGACTCACCATGTCATCAACATAGTTTGTTATTATGGGCCTAGTGCGATATCTATAGCCTGCCTTTTATCCCTTAAGTATATTGCTTCTACTCAGAATTATGAATGTGTTGATTATTGCCAGGAGAAAATCATTATCTTCAGGGTGAGGAGTGTTTTGATATTACCTTCTAATATCCAGTACCTATTTCAGTCCCCAGCATAGAGCAGTTGCTTAATATGGCCACCAAACAATTGTGAATTGGAAGAGTTTATTAAGAAGGAGAGAGAGAGAATACAGTCTGATTTTTTTTAAAAAAAGGAATAGAGGAGAGAAACGAAAACAAACAAACAAACAGAAGACATGATTACAATATCCCCAGAGGCATTAGATTCATTTATATAATGATTTTCTTTTTTTCCCAAATGATAATAATTATAACAGTCTACTGGATTTTGTTTAAGTGTTATTCTTATTCCAATTATTGAGAGAAAATTCAAGTATAAAATGAAAATTCAATTTTAACTATGTAAGTCTGTTTTCCTAACCATAAAAATATTTTCCAGTAATAATCTAATAGTCTGCCCATGTGTATTGAAGCATCATTTTCTTGGTGCTTGGCTAGAAAATGCATTACAGCAACAGCAACTGTATGTTCTGACTTACAGTATTGGAAAGCATTAAGTTTTGATAATGATTTGTATGGCTTCCAATAACTGTCTGCAATTCTAAATAGAAACATATTTAACAATAATTTTTCATTGTAGTTATTACTAGTAAATTAACACTCACCAACACATAGATAACCATCAATTACCTACAAGGACTATATCTGTATCTATCCATCTATATATCTACGTAAATATAGATAGATTTATAGATATACATATCACACACATGTGTATATATGTATATTTGTGTGAGTGTACAGTAAATAGTGTAAACAGAGGAAAAGATGCACATCAGAGAGCAAAAGAAAACATACAAAGAAGCCAAGATAGATAACTTTAAAAACAATGTGCAGCATTTATTATATAGGTTTCCTTGAAATGGAAATTCTTGGTTTTATATTGAATCCTCTCTCATGTTCTACTTTGCACATGGTAATGTACTATTTTTCTTTTCTAGTTTTGAATTTAAGTTAAAATGATTTTTTTTAAATGACATAAGTTCTGCTTATTCCTTGAATACCACAGGTCACAAGTAATAGACCTTTATTTAAACCCAGGTTCTCTAACTGTACAGAATGTCCCAAAAGTTTAATTACCTTTAAACTTTAGAAAATTGATTGTACCCTAAAGTGCTGAGACCCTTTGTATATCCAAGTGTTCTCTCCATCCTAGCATAATGATGAAAAAGATCTGAGACTGAAGCAGGTGAATAGATGGGAGTTTTCTTCAACACTTTGAAGAATTATTATAAAGAAGAGGGAATGAACTTGTTGTACTACACAGAGAAGACCAAGAGCCATGACTGGGAGTCTTAGAGAGGAAATTTAACGTTGTAATAGGATGAATATCTTAACAGTAAGAGCGCTGGATAGTGCGGCTTGCATGTACATATCATTTCCTTTAATAAAATGTAACATCACTGATGGCAAGTACTATTTTTTTTAAAATTTATCTATGTAGGCCTAATGCCTAGAATAATACCTGCCACCAGCATTTTCTGAATGCTTGTTAATTGATTTTCCAGGTAAAAAATTTAAACAAAATTAGGTTGTTTACTATTGTAGTATATAATGAAATAGGTTGTATTATAAATATATTTTGTAGTGATCCCCTAAGAGATCCGTTAAATTAAATAGTCCACTAAACTACCACTTATTGGAGGTTGACCACTTAAAAACCAGTGATACCTAATCAAAAATCATTCTCTGACTGGATATTAAGATAATTTGTTTTGTTTTATCTAAAAGATAAGAGAAGAATCAGGGAGAAATTGAAAGAAATCTAGCACATATTTATTTGCTTCAAATAATGCAATGAAATCATATACCACATTGGACCTTAAAGAGAAGGCTTACATCATTTTTTAAAAAGCCTCCTCAAGGCACCTTTCACCTCTTTGTTCCGCAAGCTGTAGATCAAAGGGTTGAGCATGAGGATGACCAGAGTGTAAAACACAGAGGCCATTTTGTCTGTGTCAAAGGAATGGCTAGATTGGGGCTGTGGATACATGAAGAGAAGTGTCCCATAGAATGTAACCACCCCTGTGAGGTGAGAGCCACAGGTGGAGAAGGCTTTGTGCCTGCCCTCAGAAGAGTTCATCTTAAAGATGGTGACAAGAATGAACATGTAGGAGATAAGGATAATCAGGAGGGAAGAAACAAAGTTAAACGCAGCAAAGATCATAATGATTAGTTCAATCTCACTGGTGTCTGAGCATGTAAGGTACAATAGGGGAAGACCATCACAGTAGAAGTGTCTTATTACATTTGATCTACAGAAAGATGACTTAAAAAGCTTTACTGTGACTAGCAAGGATACCATGGTGCTATACAGGTATGACATGGCTACCAAGAGCCAACATAGCCTGTCTGACACAATGACCCTATAGTAGAGGGGCTTACAGATAGCAACATAGTGATCATAGGCCATGGCTAACAGGATAAAAAGCTCACTAGTAATAAAGACCACAAAGAAAACTAGCTGTATTGCACATCCATTATAAGAAATGATATTTTTCTCCTCTATGAATCCAACTAGCATTTTTGGCCCAATAGCTGTGGAATAACCAAGAACAACAAATGCCAGATGCCTGAGGAAAAAAGTACATGGGGATTTGGAGGTGGGAATCAGCACTGGTTAGGATGATCAGGCCCAGGTTCCCCATGACTATTACCATGTAGTTGAGGAAAAACACAACAAAAAGGGGGACCTGCAACTCAGGACGGTTTGTGATGCCGATGAGAATGAATTCAGCCACCTGGCTCCCTGTGGTTTCGTTCAGAATGAACATTTCTTCCATCCAAGAAAAATAATCTGAGAAGAAAAGAGAGAAGCCTTTTTGAATACTGTTTGCCTAGATAACTAGGCAGTTAATGAGGAGAAATGTGTTACATACATATTAGTAGGAACTTTCTCAGTAAATTACAATTCAATTTTATCCATTTAGTTGCCAGGTGCTGAATTCATTCAAATTGAAATAATATCACATTGTATCATTTGAAATAATACTACTTGTTATCATATCAATATCTTGTCACAAAGAGTATAGTGAATGTGTTTTTGTTTTAAAAAATAGTAAATTATGTAACTATTTTCCCCAAGTGATTGGATAGTAAAATATAATAGATGTTTTAATATAGTCCCACTTATCAATGGGTGAAAAGAGTATAATGGGATATTAAAGTAGGATGGAGCATATTAGATCCCCTTATGGAGGAATTGTGATTAAGTAGATATCAAGTTTGCTTTGAAGCTAAGTAGTGATGTGATAAATAACATATCCAGCACACTTCCAAAAATCCTGTGCTAATTAGCTCATCTCCTTGTTGCTGATTCATTATTTAGGACTATCAGTTGCAAAGTGATGGCTGATGCCCAGAGATGGAATTTCCCTTTCAGGTGTGCCCTAAACCACCGAGGGTAAAGGTAAAGGATCCATTTTAGTCTCAACTTCATGTAGTTATTATTTGGATGACTTCCAGGGAGATTCCATATATCTACTCATTCTCTGTAGTCCCCCTTACCTGTGTCTTATTGGAGAGGAAATTTTTTTCCACCTGGATCATGAAGGTGAACAAGGCTAACAGTTTGGGTACTTTTAACATATTTTATTCCAAGAGACATGAAAAAAAATTCTCTTTTAAAATGCTTCTTGTTGTTCAAATGATGTCCAGCTATGTAGCACTGACCAAAAGACCACTCTAATCCCATATATTATTAGTGATCAATATTCCTTGACAAAACTACTTGATTTATCTGATTGTAGAAAATTTTCTCTGACAACTCCTACAGGGACTGTCATTGGATGGCTTTCCTAGAATGATTTTATGTCATTCCAATTTAATCAAATTTAACCAAGGCCGCAAATTCTCCTATTGAAATGCCTCAATGGACAAAGTGATAAAGTTTTTGAACTGAGATATTTGCACTCCATATTTTTGACACCTGGGGCATTGGAAGTTCTCAAAGAATAATATTACCTGCTTATTTGGAAAGGAGATTCTTCTGTAGCTTGTTCATGTAGTACATATTGACACCTGTTAGAGGCAGACTTTATGGTTTTCTCTGTCACCATGAGGCAATGTCCCAGAAGCGAGGGAGATGTTTAATTAATTTTGTATGATCATGTCACAGAAACTGCCCAAACAGTAATAAGTGACACAGTTTACTGGTCCACCTAATTTCATAAGGCATTTGTTATGTCCCAAGCTTCTGTTTAGGTTGATATGCCATGGTTGCATCATGCCCAGAGAAACTGCACAGACTTCTGCAAGAGAACTGTGATACCCAAATATTCAAAGCCAAGTGCATGAAAAACACCTAGTATCCAGAAAATAAGATGAAGTGGAATTGACAATAGAGTTTACCTTTTTGGATGCATCTCTAGGACAGATAGGTACAAATGGACTTAGTGTTGGCTACTCAAAACAATTTGGAGTAGATGAGCAAGCTAGATTGTCCTTAGAGAATTACAAGATCTATTAGAGAGAATTAAGTGGTGGAGTAGACAGAGAACTGGGCCTTCAGTTAGGAAGAATTGATTTCTAATCTACCCTCATGCACTAGTTCTTACTTTGTGAAGTAACATAACCTCTTTCTGCCAATTTTTCTTTCTGGTAAAATAGGGCTAATAAGAACATCAACATGCCAAGATTGTTGAGAGCATCAAATGAAAATTTTTTATCATATATTTAAGTAGTCCAGTTAATTTGTCTCTGTGCCTGGAGTCAGAAACAGCTAAGTTCAAAAGTCTTTCAGATAATTATGGTCAGTGTGACCCTTGTCATGTATCTTAATCTCTGTCTTCCTCACTTTCTTAAGCTTTAAAAAGGAGATAATCATACTTCCTAGTCGCATTGTTTTGAAGATCAAATGAGGTATTATTTGTAAAGTGGTTAGGCCAGAGATTGGCCTATAATTGTCATTTGATAAATGCTTGTGTATTTTCTTTTTTAATTACTTCAGTGTTTCCGGAAATACTTATATGCGTATGTGGATTTTTTTCTATTTCTAATTTCCCCTCTTGTTCTAATGCTTCAAGACAATTTTCATTAATTATTTCTTGTACTGTTTTATCAAGTTTCTTTTTTTTAATCGTAGCTTTCAGCCAGTCCAATTATTCTTCTGTTTTCTCTTCTTGATCTGTTGTCCAGGTCATTGTTTTTTTTTTCCTCAGATCTTCTCTGATTTTCCCAGGAGGACCACTGTTCTTCCACTACTTTTATTTATTTTTAGCTCTCTACATTTGCCCTGAAGTGCTAATTTATCTTGTTTGTGGGGGAAATGTGGACATCTTGGAATTTTCTGACCTACACTGCCATCTTCCCAGAATCCTCTCTGATGGAGAACTTTGAACTCAAAATAAAAAGGGTGTTAAATTGAGATTATATATACACATAAATATACAAACATTTACACTACCATGATTGTATCAAGATCACCAGGCCTAATCTTATACTAGCATAGTTGTCAGTTGTTTTCCATAATGGTTGGACAAGTTCACAACTACATGAAATTTCCTTTTCTTTCATATTAGCCAATTTTATAGTTGTGAATAAGTAGTTATGAGTTATTTTAACTTGCATTTCTCTAATTAATAGTGATGAAGAACATATTTTTCTTTTGGATATTAATGGCTTTGCTTTTTTTTTCATCTGAAAATTGACTATACATATCTTTTGATTTTATCAAGTTTATAAAGACTCTTATTTTTACTAATTTGATTGAATTCCTTCTATATTGGAAAACTGAAGCTTTCATCAGAGAAACTTGTCATAAAACATGTAAAGTCCATTTAAAACATTTTTAATTTAATGAAATCAAAATTACACATTTGGCCTTCCTTGGTACTCCCTATCTCCCTTTAGGTCAAAAAATCTTCTCTTAGCCATAGAACTAACAAGTAACTTTTTTAACCTCCTTTAATTTGCTTAGGATATTATACTTTATGTCTATAATGTGAACCAATTTTGACTTTACATTGGTATGTGGTATGAGATGCTGGTCTATGTCTACTTGCTGGCAAATTTCTTTCCAGTTTTTTATTATTTTTTTTTGTAAATGGTGAGTTCATGCCCCCAAAGCTTTCAAGTTAATGTTTATCAAACACTAGGTTACTATAGTCATTTATTATTGTCTATTGTGTAGCTAATCTCTCCCACTGATCTACTCCTTTGTTTTTTAGTAGTAACCAATTTTTTTTGATGATTATGTTTGCCAAATAGTTTGAAATGTTATACTTCTAGGCTACCATTCTTTACTTCTTTTATTGATTCCATTGATATTCTTGACCACTTTTTCTTCCAAAAGAATCTTATTATTACTTTTATTTGCTGTATAAAAAAACTTCTTTTGTAGTCAGATTGGTGTGGAACTGAATTTGTAAATAGTTTTGGATATAATTATGATTTTTGTTATATTGGCTCAGCCCAAACCTGTTATTTTTATTTCTACAAATGTTTAAATCTGTATTTCCATAAAAAGTGACATCTAGGTGGTACAGTAGAGAGAAGGCCAGCCCTGGAGTTCATATCTGGTCTCAGATACTTACTAGCTATAAGTGCCTGGGCAAGTCACTTAACTTTGTTTACCTCACTCACCTCATCTGTAAAGAGCTGGAGAAGAAAATGACAAACTACGCCAGTATCTTTACCAAGAAAACACAAAAAGTCAAGCATGAGTGAACAACAAGAAGAAATATATTTAAATGTCAAAACTGTCCAGGTGATATTGTAGGACTTTGGAACATGGAGTGCAACAGTGTCAGAAAAACTGAACATGTAATTGTAGAAGCAGTCTGCTCCATTTTACAACAGTTCTAATTTGTTGTGAATAACTATGGCTTAATATAGAATCCTGGCTTAGCAGAGTGAAAAATGAAAGAGACATATCCAGTCTAGCAACACAAAGTAGGATGAGTTCAGTCATTTTTAGTCTTATCTGACTCTCTATGCCACCACTTTTTTTTGACACAGATACTTCAGTGGTTTACTATTTCCTCCTCCAGCTCATTTTACAGATGAATAAACTGATGCAAATAGGGTTAAATGAATTGCCCAGCATCACACAGCTAGTTTCTGAGACCAGGTTTAAACTCAGGAAGATGAGTCTTTCTGACTCTAGGTCCAGCACTCTATGCACAGCTACACTAGATAGCCAAATCTGTAGTACTTAATTATGGTAGTGTGGTATAAAATGCATGATTCGGATGATAAAGTTTTCTGACATGGCTCCATGTCTTTTTAATCCACTATGTGGACTAAGAATTCATAACCTTTCTGGGAAGTAGTTTCCCAGTTATCACAAAGCTTTGTATTTATGTAAGCTGAAGAAAACATAATACTGTTCTCATCTGGACTCAGTCATCCCCTCAATAATATGGTTCAATATGTGTCTGGTGTAAGATCTTTAATTTACCTTTTGTTACTTAAGGACATTGTTTCTTCTTGGCATTATTCATTTATTGCTTACTCTCCATAGAACATTAGTTTCTTCAGGGCAAGGACAATTTTGCAATTACCTCCTAATTCCCAGGACCTATTCCAGTCCCCAGGATAGCAGTTGTCCATTACTATATGCCTTGCTGCTGTATTTTAAAAACTGCAAACCCTCTTCATTTGACTTAGAGCTGAAATATTTTTATGTGTTATCTCAAACAATTAAGATATGAGCTCCTTGAGAGTATAGGATGTTTTCCATTTCTATTAATGTTCCAAATGATAAACCTACTGATTTTTAGAGTAATGTTTAAAGATTATGTTTTCATTAATTCATCCAAATTGACTTTGGGGTCTCAGTATAAATTCCAGGAGCTGTTCTTTCCTTTAGTCAGTATTCTTTGAATCCATAAACTCTGAAATCCCTCATAGCCTAACCCTGGCTTTTTCCAATTATTTAAACAGTATTAATCCCCACTCTTTAACCAATGGCACCGACCTACTGGCTGATTCACAAACAAGACACTCCATGTGTCAGCTGTGGTCATTCTCTCACTAATTTGCCCTTTTCTGGAATATTCTTCTTCTTCATTTTGCTGGCTTCCTTTAAATTTCAACTAAAATTCTCCCTTCTATAGGGAGCCTTCTTTAACCCCTCTTAATTCAAGTGTTTTCACTCCAATAATTATTTCTTATTTGTCTTCTATGCAACTTGCTTTGAATATATATTTTTTCCATATTTTCTACTCTATTAGATTGTCAGTTCCTTGAGGGTGGAGATTGTTTAGCTGAGTACTTGGAATATAGTAGAGGTTTATTAAATATTTAGTAATCAAATCATGACTTAATGTAGGCTTCCAAATACATGTTTACTTTTGATTTCTCTTTGACTAATTGTAGACATTAGTGCTTCCAAGCAGTGTATTCACTTCCCATTCATTTCCATTATGCTGTTCACAAATATTTTAAATACGATACATTTCTGAACTCGATATTTCAGTGTGGGAACCACAGTAACTGATTCAGTGGATAAGCATAAGAGTACTTGTTAGGGAAATGTATTTTTGATGATGATGATGATGAAAATCATGAAGAGGAAGAGGAAGAAGAAAATCAGGGGCACTGATGATGATAAATGATGAAGTGATTATGATAAGGATCATGATTACAATGAGTAATTAGATTTCCCTGAGGTAAGAGGTGGCCTCTTATAGGAGATAAAAATGTAGAATGTTGAATTTATACTCAAGACTACTTGGTTCCAACCCTCTGCACAATGTTTATAGGCTTGATGATTTCAGCACTTTATTTAATATTGTTGAGGCTCAATTTCTTCATCTGTAAAATGAGTTTAAAATAACTATAATACCTACATTGGAAAATTGTTGTGAATTTTCACTGAAGAAATATTTGTGAACACTTATCTATAAATGTCAGGTATTATTCATATTATTTTCTTCTTAGACGTGTCTTAAAATGTGTATAATGAGAGCTCTTTAATAATATTCCCAGAACTCCAAAATTATTTGAAAGGAATCATTAGAGAATTAAGACATATCAAACCTCCTAAGATCACTTTACCATTGTAAGGATACCATTGGGAGAGGTTATTCTGAGGGAAGATTGGGATGGGTTACTGTTGGGAGACAGTTGTCAGTCAAGTTTT
>JAQQSZ010012702.1:0-11939 GCA_028646595.1 Phalanger gymnotis | reverse complement strand
GGGAGGGAAGAAAATCTGGAACCCAAAATTATGTTGAACTGTTTGTTGCAATCTAAAAATAAAAAAAAATTAAAAAAAATAAATATCTATACTTGGATTAGAAAAAAAAAACTGACATGGGAGGGCTCTTCTATTTCTTAGATCCTATGCAATAACAGCTCAATTCAACACAACAATGAGTAAGAAACTTCTGTGTGTCAGAAACTATGAAACAGATTCTTTTCCCTCAGGAAATTCACAGTCTTGGAGCTATCTGGACAGATCAGCAAACAAGGCCTTCCACTATACCTACAAATATATCTGGATTTGCTGGGTGACTCAAAGGTATATAAAGAATACCACTTTCTACATCAGGTATCTTACACATTTGGTACGTGGTCCTACAAAGCCTTGTAGGAATTTTTTTTAGTGCCTAACATCTATTTTTTAATAAATGTTTAGTAGAAAATTGTTAATACTTTTGACTGGTGTAATTAAAATAATTGTAAGTATGTATCTATATTTACTTAAATGTATACATATAATACATATAACATATATGTATAATACGTATAAATATATACAAAACACAAACTACACATATATTACATATCAGAATTAATAAGCTCATCATTTGGAGGATTTTTTTTCTGTTTCTTTCTTTCTTTATCTAGGCTCTTGGGAATAGGGTTAAAAAATGAATAAACACTTTGAAGTTTTGCAAATGTGAAGATCAAGGTCACTGGGGATGTTACATTAAACTTCTAATCTGCATCCAATGTTGTCGTTTCAGCACATTTTTGATGAGGGTGTAGAAGCATTGGCTATGAATGTCATTCCTGCTTGCTCTCTAATGGCCTGCTGGTCTTTTTTATCACACCTAAGATTTCAGTTCTGAATAGCCTAAAATAAAACCATCTTCTTCAAAATGATTTTTCCCTCATACTATATTAATACCTTTCAGTATTGCATTAAAGATTTATTTTAAGCAATTGTGTAATTAGAGAAGCTCTTGGGTTACATGGTCATTTAAAATACAACCAAACCTTGATTATGCCCTGGCAGGAATTTCACCAAAGCACAGATTGTTGACAGCCGATACAAATTAGGAATTCATGATTTGGTTTATATATCTGTAAATGCAGAAATCAACATTTGTTTAAATGATCTGCAAAAGAGCAGCCCTAGGGAAAGCATTAGAAATTTAGTTGCAGTTAAAACAATGCTACCCTAAAAGAACAGGAAATTCTCACTCTAACCTGTTTAGGAAAGTTTGCAAATGATTAGTTCCTAAGAATAATTGTTAAAGGACTCAGTGCTAAAAGCTGAAAATGATCAAATTTGAGTTTAATTTGCCTTCCCTTTACTCTCCTACCCCTCTGGTGAAAGCCTTAATGAATGATGAAAATAGTAAATGGAAGACAACACTAAGGGAAGGAAAAAGTGAAAGACCAGGGCAATCTACAAACAAGATCATCCAGACCTCATCATAATATATATTTTTTATTAGTAGTGAAATGCTATCTCTAGGGACTTGATTTTCTAACTGAATTTCAATCCATTCATTTTCTCAGTCATTTAAAAATGTTCCTCCTTTTTTTAAAAGTACAAGCACTGAAATATGGAGAATGAAATGTGTTGCCTAGAATTAAAATTATCATATTAAAGACTATATCACATTTCTCATTATTAGCCATTGGAATTTTTCTTCTTTGTCCTATTTTATAGATAAAAATGTCAAAATCTATGTCACCATCTCAAAACTATCTCGGTATTCAATGATAGTGTACAGTAGAGAAAAACAATGTAGATCCTTTTAAAAAATGTACTTTTCCATTTATTGTCCAAATACTGCAAGTTTGTTTTGGGGGATGGTGGTGAAGGTCGGGAAGGTAATTATCTTTCCTTTGCCCAAGTGTGGTAATACAAGATTAGGTCACAGATTGAGAGCTGGACTTGAGATCTGGAATCTCTGAGAGATCATGTAGTCCAAGCTCCTCATTTGACAAATGAAGAAAAAAACTGAGGTCTAAAAAAGACATAGTGGCATGCTCAAGATTATACAACTGACAGGTATCAAAGCTGGGGTCCAAATCCAGGCCTACTTCAGAAGGTCTTTCCATTATGACATGTTTCACTGAGCACTAATATGTTAAATTCTCAATGCTTTATATAATATGCTGGGGTAAAAAGAGAGAAACAATAAGGTCCTGCTTTCCATGAGCTTGCATTATAATAAAGACAATAGCAAAAATAGCTATGATACCAAGGACAGTTAAATATGTTTAAAAGAGTCATCCAGGCAACGTCCAGGGAAAGGTAAAATGGGAGATATGAAAGTCAGGGGGAGTGTTTTTCATCATGAGGAAAGAGGCAGGGTATAGTCAAGGAAGAATGTGTAGCATGGGGTCCATCTGAATTGAGCCTTGTTAAAACAGAGAGATTTTTGCAGATGGACATGGAAGGCCAAAATCGACTTCTGACTTGGGAGACAGTGTGATTAAAAGCACAGGAAGACAAGAAAGATAATAGGAAAGGAAAAGGATACGAAGAGTGTGCTCACAAAAGTTCTCTATATTACATTGAAATTCTAGTCCTGCTGTACTCTCTGCTGGTCACATTCTATCTGCACATACTTTATCTGGGAAGAAATGGATATAATTTCTATGTTTTGGGGAAGATGCTGATAGGCTGAACTTCAATGGGCATAGTGGGGGTGGGGAAAAAGAAAAGCGAAGGACATTAAAATAATGACATATGAAGATTTGCTGAAGGAGCTGGAATCGTCCATCCTGAAGAAGAATGATATAATCACTGCCTTTAAACATTTAAAGGGCTGTTAAATAAAAAAGAATTCTACTCCTTCTCCTTCAACCCAAAGGGTAAGAAATGTAGAGAACCAGTCTTACATATGTCTTTTTTTCCTAGCAATTAAGCCACAAGGGAAGGACTGAATCTGTGATTTCATTGGAATAGAGAACTTCAGGGTGAGGAAACTCCCTTTACCAATGATATTGAGTACCTTCTCTTCAACTTATGGTCTATAGGAATTGCCTAGTTATAAGACCAAGTGACTTGAATCCAATCATCTTGAATGCAAAGCCACTATGCCACCGTGTCTTATATAAAAATGATGTCTAAAAGCAGAAATGGGATGCCTTGACTGGTAGTAACTTCCACTTTGAGAGATATCTTCAAGCAAAGACTGGGATGACCACTTACAGATAAGTAATAGAGGAGATGTTTTGTTCAAGTATGAATTAGGATCAATGGCCTTCAAGGTCTTTTCAGCTCTGAGATTCTGTAATTCTATTGTTCTATGCCAACATTCTATACTAGACAGTGTTTAAAAAGTTTGTGAAAATCAGATCATTTCAGTTTATTAATAGCATATCTTGGCAGACTGTACCCAGTGCTCCTCAAACTTATTGATTCTTCTGCAATAACCAGAAAGTACAGAGGCAGCTAAGTAGTAGAGTAGATTGAATACTGGGCTTTGAGCTACGAAGATCCAAGTTCAAATTATCCCACAGATACAAGAAAACAATAACGTCTACCTCACAGGGCTATTGTAAGAATCAAATGTAACACAATTCGCAAAGCTATTCTTATTGTCAAGTGCTAACTCTTTTACCTCCTGGCTATATGGACCTGGATAGGTCATTTTTGTTGTTGTTCAGTCCTATCTGACTTCAGTTCATTTCACAGATGAGGAAATTTTGGCAAACAGGGTTGTAACTTGCCCATGGCTAGTAAGTTTCTAAGGCCAGATTTAAGCTCAGGTCTTCCTGACTATAGGCCTGGCACTCTAGCCCCTCTGCCACTTAGTTGCCCCCAAATTGTTATTTTTTCATATTTTAGGTCAATTAAAGTCTCAATAAAATCAGAAAGCTGTATCGTAATTAAGTTACAGAGAATTTGCTGGCCCACATTACTAGAGGAAGTTTTTACCCTGCGAATTACCTATGGAAATTAAATCACTGGTTTGGCCCAAAATGTATTGATCATGGTTAGATCATGGCAATATAATAAAGTTGACAATACTATCTACATTAAATTTCAGATTTAGTATTATAGCAGAGGTTGCTAGCTAGATAAAATAATTTTAAAAAGAATCATTGAGAGAAATAAAAGTCTAGAAGTTCAAGGGAAATAATGGAGAAGAGGTAGAATGGAAAGATAAAGGGGAATAGTACTTCTAGACTACACACAGTTTTATTAAGCCTTAATCACAACTATTTGGCAATGATTAAAACAGAAACGTAGACCAGTGGAGGTAACTAGATAAGAAAGAATCAGAAGTAATTGAAATCAATAATTTGATTTCAATACATTCAATAAACAAACTATGTGGGGAAGAAATACCTATTTGACAAGAACTGTTAGGAAAACTGAAAAATAGTTTGGCAAAAAATATAGGGTTAGGTCAATTTATGACACTATATATTACAATAAGTCTATATATGTGTCAGGCAAAGGCCTGTGCTAAAACCAGAGACACAAGTGTGAGCAAACAAGGAACTTCCCTCAAGAAGTTACACTTCTAAATGGGGAAACATAACATACAAAGGGGAACTTGAGAAGCAAGGATGGGAAAGTTGGTGTACATGCACAACTGTATGGTGTGGAGGAACCCAACAAGAGAAGGATCATGGAGGTCTAGTCCCTGGCAGAAGGCAAACCTATCAGAACTGAAGCAACTAGGGACAGAGTCCAGATTACCACACGGGAGGAGGTGAAGGCAGAGGTGGCCTGACGTGAAGTATTCAGGGAATCTAAGCCAGGTAAAGTAAGTGGTTATTAATTCTTACCAAGCATTTTTTTGGTTTTATTTTTACAACTTAATATATGTCTAAACAAAATTATCCTGCAAACACCAGAAAAAAAGAAAACCTGATGATGAAACACTTTTAACAAATTGAAATCATGTGCAGGTTATGACTATGCTATGAAAATGTATCCAGTTCAAATCAGACACATCTTTTTAGCCATCATAAACATAAGTTCAGAACAGAAAACTGTTTAGATCATTCTAAATGGGAATTCTTTGCTTAAAAAACAAATTTGATGCACCCTACTGGATGTGGGCTCTTGGCTGCTCCTCATCACGTCCATCTGTTCAGATGGCAAAATGCCCATGCACAATTTGGTTGGAAAATTTGACTAAGGCACAGGTGCCAAGAACTGAAGACCACTTGAGCTATTAAATTGAATGCAATAGAAAAAAGTACTGATTGAGGGAATTCATTTCAAGGATGACAATAGATGCATCAGGGGAAGAACTAAACTGTTATGGAATCAGTTGAGCAGAGGGCCTGTACTCACTGTGTATGTGTCTAGAAAGTAAACAAACTAATGGAGCATAGCAAAAAATGGAGCACATACATAATTGTAGATTGTCATTATGTCTTAAAGTCTGTAGATAAGCTACTTTATATTGGAGTTTAAACATCTCACTATAGTTCATTTAATGATGTACTATAATGTTAACTTCTATGGTAAGGGATAGAATGCCTATAAAAGGAAAGCTTTCTTTGTCAGAATCTTTTCTATAAAAGGACAGTGTATATTTAAGAAACAAATGAAACAGTATATACAGGTTTTAATCAAAACCTTGAAGAAAATGGAGAAGAGCTCTTCAGTGGGGAAGGCCCCATTACTCCCTTCCACTATATCCTCTGCATACCAGTGACTTTATAACATTACATATTACATTTCGCCCTCTAACTGAATTTCACACTTGGAATAGACAATGGGAGCTCTCTAGTCTTGTTCATAGTGGATTAAGAATCTTATTTGTAGCATACTCAACAAGTGATCATCTAGCCTTTGCTTGAAGACCTCCAGTGAAAGGTAACCCATGACCTTGTAATAGAACCCATTCAACTTTTGGACAGCTCTAATTATTTGCATTCTTTTTGTTTTTTGTTCTTCTACCCACCGCTGATGTCAAGGCTATATAGCTCTTACTTCCTGCTCCTAGGTTTTTTTTAATCGAGGTACATAGAAAAAAGCTAATACTTTATCTTTTCTGAATGATAACCACCAAGTATTTGAAGACAGGGTTAAACCCACTTCTTTTATCCAAGTTTAATACTCCTAGTTCTTTCAACCAGTCAGTGCTCACATGGCATGATATTGAGGACCTTAGCCAATATGGCTCCTCTTCTCTTGTTGTTCTCCATCTTATTATCAGTGTCCTTATCAAAATAGAGCACCATTCTAGACCTATATGCAATATACAGATAGACTCTGATCATGACACAGTACAGTGAAACTATCACCTTTTTGTTTCTCAAATCTCTCTCTTAATGAAACTAAGATTGTACTAGGTCATTGGTTTTCTTTTTCTTTTTAAAATTTATTTTATTTTTAATTTATGGAATAAAACAAGCATTTCCATAACATAGTATAACAAAAAGATGATTGCACATGAAATGGCAAATATACTATGTACAACTTGCTATTCCTTTCAAATACACAACAAAATTATCATGTAAATTTCTTTTTTCATCCTTCCTCCCCACCCCCCAAGAGATGGCTACCATTAGACACAAATAGATGTATGTAATATATACATATATGTACATGTATATATACATATGTATATGTATATATACATGCATATATATGTGTATGTATGTTTATAAACACATACATACAAACACACACATATAAAACTATTCTGTATACACTTGTATTTATCAGTTCCTTCTTTGGCTGCACATAGCACCTTTCTTTACATGTCCTTTATAGTTAGTCTGGTCATTTATAATAGCCAAAACAGCTCATTCACTCAAACTCATTCTTAAAACAATATTGTCATTTTTCTATAAAATGTTATCTTGGTTCTGCTCATTTCACTCTTCATTATTTCATATAAGTCTTTCCATGTTTTTCTAAGATCGTTGAAATCATTGGTTTTCAGATCACACTGTGGACCAGTATTGAGTGACTTATATTGAACCTGCTGCAAAAGATCCAAGATCTTTTTCAAGAGAACTGCTTTTAATCCATGTGTCTTCCACAGTGCACTTGTGAAAATCATTCTTTGAATCTTTATTAGACATTATATTTGCCAAAATTAAATTTTACCATATTAGATTTTGTCCAATGTTCTAACCTCTCAAGATCTTTTGGATCTCTCTGTGCTGTCCAGTATGTTAGTTTGTTAGTTTTTCTTTTCAGGTAGTTTTTCATTCTAATGATGAAAAAAAAGATTAAAAAAATCCATGGACTAATAATGAGTGGTAGGAAACTCTAATCTCTCTTAGAAAATAATAATAAATAAGATTTAACTGATATGCAAAGACTATTGGAAAAAAAAAGTCATATTCAAGTTGAAGTCAGAGTTTGGGTTGGACTAGTTGTCCTCTTGTTTATGTCTAAGATTCTATGATTTTGGGAAGATCACATATTTAACCTTAGTAAAACTGAAGCCAGGTCAAAAATAGGTCCTAAAATTTCAACTCTAAAGCTAGTAGGTCAAAGCAAAGAAACTAAAGGAATGGTATATCCATTCCATTATGAAGACTCATTAACAATACAGAGTAAATGAGGGAAATATTATAAAATTAGGTAACATGTCAGAATTTTTTCTGCTGTTTCTCTGAAGTAACTCAAAGCATAAGAATAAAGGATTATATTATTTAGACCTGAAATGGGAATGTAGAAGTCAACAAGTTCAAACTTATCATTTTGCAAATGAGGAAATAGAAACCACATTTTTGAAAGAGCATTGTCACTATTTGGACTATCTGGACTATTCTGGGGCATTGTCAGAAAAGGACAACCAGGAAAACAAAGGTCGTAGAGATATCATGTAATCAGGGGAATAAACAGGTGATGTTATACAAAGCTTAGAAAAAAGATCAGGAAAGATCATATCTGTCTGCAAGTAGATAAGGGGACATGATATGGAAGGGAAATTAAGATTTCTTTTGTCTGACCCCAGAATGCAGAAATATGAGCAATGAACAGGAGTTTCAGGGACGCAAATTGTGGATGATGATGATTGATGATGATGACGATGATGATGATGATGATGAAAGTTGCTACCAGTACAGCACTGTAAGATTTTAAGAATGCTTTCCATAAAATATCTCTATTGATCCTTTCACTAACCTATGAGGCAATTGTTTCAGATATTTTCCTCTTTTATAAATAAGCAAATTTAGTTTGAGAGGTTAAATTCTTTTCCATGGTCATTCAACTAATAAGTGGTAGAGATAAGATTGGAACCAAGGTCTGCTGGAATCTAAATCCACCATGGTAGCTTTGATATTTTACACACACACTCCAGCCTCCACTACCATTGTCCAAATAATCATTCTTTCAAATTTCTCCATAATCACGAGAAAACCAACTTAGATTCACAATCTTGTTGTCAATCTCCATTTCTTACTCTTCCTTATCCCATGTATCAAATAAGTTACTGATATAAAACCAATATAAAACCATCACCTTGGTATAAGAAATAATCAATGCTCATTTGGACTATTTCAGTAATCAATTATTTGTTCTCTCTGTTACAAGCCTCTTTCCACTACAATTTTTCAAAATTACAATCAAAATGATTTCCTCAATGCTCGGTTCTGACTATATTGCTCTCCTGCTTAATAAACCCCAGTGATTACTATTTTCTCTATGATGAAATAGAAATTCCTCTGGTATTTAAAACACTGTCCTTTTCATATTTTGAGTTTATTTGCACAGTAATCCTCTCCAAGGTCCCTATGGTTCAGTTCTGCTGACTTATTTGCTGTTCCTAACATATAATGCTTCTTCTCCTAACTCAATGACTTTGCACTGGCTCATTCTCCATACTTTTATTTCCTGACATCCCTGGCTTTCTTCAAGATTTAGCTCAGGTAATATGTACTGTGGGTAACCTCTTCCCTCCCCAGTTACCTTTGATGTATGACATCTGTGCACACAGACATACATACATGCAGGCATATATACATATTATATGGACATGCATACATCTATATCATCCCTATGTGTATTGACATCCCTTTATGTTTTGTCTATCTTCTTCACCCATCTATATCTCTGTATCTAGTGATATATCTATATAGAAATTTTATATGGATATACCTATATATCCACATATACATGATATAAATATAAATGCATAGCTGTAGTATCCTCATTAGAATATAAGCTACTTGAGGACAGAGACTGTGGTGGGTTTTTTGTTTGTTTATATGTTTGTTTGCTTTTGGTATTCTCAGTACATGGCACAGCACCTTGAATATGAGGAATGCTTAACAAATATTTGTAGATTATGTAATGGTAATGCTAAAAGCTTTGACAATTTGTAATGGCCTAATTAAAGAATTAATGGATTTCATATCACTGGAGGTCTTCAAGAAGAGACTCAGTAAAGACAGCCAAAAGCCAGAATTAAGATTGCCCAAAGAAATATCAATGACCTTGGATATGCAGATGATACTGCTCTGATGGCACAAAGTGAAGAAGAATTAAGAAGCCTCTTGATGGAGGTGAAAGAAGAGATTTCAAAAGCTGTTTGAAACTTAACAGAAAACAAAATGAAACTCTGAAGTTATGGCAACTGGTCCCATCAGTTCCTGGCAAATAGAGGGAGAAGAAATGGAAGAAATGTCAGATTTTAAATTTTGAAATCAAAGATCACTGCAGATGGTGACTGCATCCATGAAATTAAAAGATTCTTGTTTCTTGGAAGCAAAGTATATGTGAACAGCATACTAAAAAGCAGAGACATCACCTTGATGATAAAGGTCTATACAGTTGAAGCTACGTTTTTTCAAGTTGTAATGTATGATTAGGAGAGTTGGACTATGAGGAAAACTGGGGACCACAGAATCAATGCTTTTGAAGTGTGGTGCTGGAGAAGACTTTTGAGAGTCTCTTGGATAGCAAAGAGGTCAAACCAGTCAATACTTAAAAAAATAATTCAGACTACTTGTTGGAAGGACAAATACTGAAGTTTAAGATTACATACTTTAGACACATAATGAGAAGACAAGATACATTAGCAAAGACTGATACTGGGGAAAATTGAAGGCAAAAGGAAAAAAGGGGACAGCAGAGGATGAAATGGATTGATAGTGTCATGGAAGCAACAAACATGACCTTGGATAGACTTTGGGAGATAGCAGAGGGTAGCAGGGCCTGGCATGCTGTGGTTCATGAGATCAGGAAGAGCTGGATATGACTGAACAAATGAAAAACAACAACATTAAGCACATTTTAGAGCTAATATGGAGGACAAACACATATTCACATTTGAAGACCATTCCAATTTGAAATTCTGAGTGAAATTTTGTTTGCAATTCAGAGTCAATCAGACATTGACAGAGACAGAGTGACAGAGAAAGACAGAGTAGGGGATGGCAGAGGGAGATATAGAGACACCGAGACAGAGAGAAACAGAGAGATAAAGACATAGAGAAGAGACTGAGAGATAGAAAAGGGGGAAAGGTGTTTTTTTTTTTGTAAGAATGGCATCAGATCTAAGCACAAGGTTAGGTTGTAGAGGGGAAAAACTGAAGGCAGGGACAGTATTTTGTAATCTATTGCAATAGTAAAGGTGAAAGTTAATGAAGGCTTGAAATAGGGTAGAAACTGTGGGCAGAAAGGTTTAGGTGGATGAGAGAGATTTCTTTGCTGGTTAGAACTTGGCAGATAATTAGAATTGGGAGGAGAGAATCAAAAGCAGCTCCATAATTTCAAGCCTTGACAACCAGGGATATGGTGGTACCATCAAAATAGATATGAATAATTATAAGAATGGGCTGGTTTTAAAGAGAAAAAAAAAGATGATTTTAGTTTTGGACAAGTTGTGCTTGATGTAAACTGGAAACTAGAGCTAACCATCCTAGCTACTGTTCCTATTCTGAAATCATCTGTGAATTTTTCCTTCAGTTATCCTAACCTGGTCTTTAAAGCTCAAAGCTTAGTAACTCTGATTAACAGTGACAGTCAAGTCAGATAATCCAGAAAGTTTTTTTTTATCTGAATTAGCTGGCAAGATTATTTCTTACTGGTCAAGTTAGTTTGATAATTACCAAAATACCCCTTTACATTGTCAGTGTGGGTGCAAAGGTCAGGTACCTTATCAGGCAAGTTATACTTACAGAGTCCCAGATTTAGAGCTAGAAGTAACTTGAGAATCTTACTATTCAATCAAATCCTCTCATTTTACAGATGAAGAAATTTAGACCCAGAGTAGAAATGATCTACTACCTTGTTTATGGTCACACAGATAGGTTTTTCTGTGTTTTACATGTATTTTCTCACTTCCTTTCTGGAGATATCATTCATTAAAGACATCATTCTTTAAATTTGGTTTACTTAAGTAAACTGAAAGAACAGAATTGCTTTCAAAATAGACAAATAAACTTGCCTCTGTATTTTTAAAAATTAAATTCATTATTATGATTTTGTCATACATTAATAAATATGACCATTCCCTTAAACAATGAATGGAGGATTATATATATAAAATCACAAATCTTTTATCATGTACAACTTTTAAAAAGTACATAAGAAATTCATCACACTTGTTTCAAAGCTGTACTGCTTTTCCATGTTGCCCTCTAAGTTTTATTCTATTCTCTTCCATATATTTTATAATGCTTCATTGACATTCTTTTTTTGTTTTTGATTTGTTTCTAATGGGATTACTATCATTGTATCTCTCTATCTCCAACCTTCCCCTTCCCAAACCTTCTCTTGAAACAAATAAACATATTTTAGCAAAAAAAATCCACAGATTAGTCATGCCTAAAATTTTATGTTTTATTCAACACTACATCTCCATTGATCTAGAAGCAGAAAGCATATTTTTTTAAATTTATTTTTAATATGTTTAGTTTTCAGCATTGATTTTCACATGCGTTTGAATTACATATTTTCTCCCCATTTCCACCCCCCCCACTCCAAGATGGCGTACACTCTGGTTGCCCTGTTCC
>JAQQSZ010012701.1:0-11939 GCA_028646595.1 Phalanger gymnotis | reverse complement strand
GAAAGGAAGGGAAAGGGGGATGGGAGGGGAATGGGGTGATGGAGGGGAGGGCAGACTGGGGAACAGGGCAATCAGAGTGGGGGGGTGGAAACAGGGAGAAAATTTGTAACTCAAATGCCTGTGAAAATCAATGCTGAAAACTAAACATATTAAAAATAAATTTAAAAAAAGAGATAGCTCTTTGTGGGGGAGTTGGGTTGAGAAGGGATATAGTTGAAAATGAAGCTGATGTTGATATCAATAAAAATCTTTTTAATGAAAAAAAAGAAAAATGAATCTGGATTGAGAAGACAGAATATGACTACAATATAAAAACAATAGTCACTAGTAAAATGTATTTTTAATTGTTATTATAAGTATAACTGAGTAAGCATTCTATATAGTCGCATATATGTGCAACTATGTATGTATACAAACACATGTATATATTAGCTTTAAAGTTTATAAAGCACTTTACATACATTATCTCATCTGATCCTCACAACAATCACATGAGTTAAATGCGTTTACTACCTCCATTTTATGAACGAGGAAACTGAGAGGTTATGACTTGCCTAGGGTCAAACAGCTAGTAAGTTATCCAAGGCAGAAACTGAAGTGTTTCCTGACTGCAAGTTTCACACTCTATCCACTAAACCACCTAGCTGCCCCAATATTTTTAAGTGAATTCTGGGGGCAGATAATCCAAGACCAAGGCTCTACAAATAGTGACTATAAGTACAAAACATAGAACAGTCTTAACCTAGATACAGGGACGTAGTAAGTCCTAGGAGACAACTATACATATGGTAAAGCACCCCCATCAGTGGCATTGCCTTTAAATCCAAAGGTTAGTAATAAAGTCATGAAGACTTAGAGCTGCTATCTGAGGTACCATATGTCAGGAGTGGGCCAATGAGGAGAGCTCCTGCTCAATTTGATGAGACTACGATTAACTTTGGGCTCATTCCTAGTGTTAGTATTCCCGATGCCACAACTAACCTTACACTCTCCACAGACCTTGGACACTCTCTTCAGGATTCTTTTCATCTTTCCCTTATGGTACTTGTTGACTTATATTAGTATGCTATATATACAAAGGCCAGCGACAGAGCACCAAGAGCTAAACACACCTAACACTATCCCAAATGTTTAAATATGGCTGCCTAAAGAAAGGAGCTGGGAGCTTGTGAGACAGTAGCACTATTATCTAAATGTTAATTCACATAGATTTCTAAATACATCAAGGTATGGCACCTTGTAATAACAATGGCTTATTCCAGCCCTATTCATCCCTATAAGTCTTCTCTGGGTGTGGAGAAAGTAGGAATTGGCACAGAGAGCATATACACCTTGGAACAACTTTATTGAATCGAATAATTGTCTGTGTTAGTGGGCATCTTTTTAGAAAAAGAATTTTCTGGAATTTTGCCATGGGGATGAGGACTTTTCAAGTAGCAGTTAGAATTGAGAGAGGAAATTAGTTTAAATGTACTGTAATTATAAATTACAGTAATTACCTTTTGCAAGGTACCTTTGAAAGCAGGGTTGGAAATTGTGTTGAACCATCAGTTCCTGTCACAGATGTCATGTCCTGGAAGTATTCCCTTTTATTAATGACTCTCAGAGGCATAATAATAATTGGAATACAGTTAAATGAGGAAGAATGTGTTGAGATGTATTGGAATGGTTTGGGCTATAAGTACTTCCCTGCAAAAAGTCAATTATTGCAATAATAAAGAGCAGTATTTGAGTAGTTGCTATGGGTTCTAAGAATTTCACTACAGAGTGGCTACAGTGCACTGGGCCTGGATCTCAAGGATGCCATAGAAATCAACCAGAAAAACTCCATATCTATGTAACATGAATCAAAACTCTGACACGGTTTCATACATTCCCAAAGATGAACTAAAATATGACCACTAAGATTATTAGAATTTCTAATCTGCTGATACTCACAGACAACTGGAAACCATTTTAATAGGGTGGCCTTCTGTATCAGTAGAGTGGACAGTAATTTACCTGGAATGACTTAGGGGACACAAGGAAGGCCTCACTATTCCAAAGTATCCCACAACTTCTGATTCAGGCATGGTCATATTCAAAAGGTATGGGGCACACAGCCATAATTTGACTAGTGCCAAAAAAATTAACTTTTAAAATTGATATCTTTCTTTGTATTTTCTGCATCTATCACCATGTTTAGAACATAACTGATGTTTAATAAAATGTTTAAGTCAAATCAAGAAGCACTTATTAAGTAGCTACTATGTGCTAAGCATGGGGGATATAAACAAAAGCAAAAGGATGGTCACTCTTCTCAAGGGACTCACAGTCTAATAGGAGAGACAACATGAAAACAACTATGTCCAAACAAGATATAAGGAGATAATTGGATAAATTGGAGAAAATCAACAGAGGGAAGGCACTAGCATTGAAGGGGATCAGGAAAGGCCTCTTGGATAAAGTAGAATTTTAGTTAAGACTGGACAGAAGCCAGGGAAGTGAGGAGGGAGAGGATTCTAGGTATGGAGGACATAAAATGAAAATGGTCAGTCAGTAGATGGTGTGTCTTGTAAAAGGAACAGCAAAGAAACCAATGTCACTAGATTGCATCATATGCACGAGTAAGTAAGGTTAAGGAGGACTGGAAAGATAAGGAAAGGGCTTTGAATGATTATATTTGATTCTAGAGGTGAGTTTCCTTAAGGCAGGAAATCACATCCAATGGTCTTTCTGCCCTTTCTCCTTTCCTCTGAAGACACAAAGAGGCCAGGGACAGGGACTGGAATGCACCATAAAATAGAATTGCATTAACCCTATTTTTCCATATAAAAACAGTTAAGCAATACCTCCTAACGGAATGCTTATTTCCATTTTTGTAGATTACAGTGTTAACAGAAAGGATGAGTGCTTTAATTGTTTGTAACCAACACTGTCAATTGAATTTGAACTGAGTTTTGTTGCCTTTTAGAAGTGTTTTCATGTATGTGTCGCATTCATCGTGTATATTATTCTTTTTTTCTTCTTTCTTTACTGTGCTATTTCATGTAAGCTTCTCATGTTTCTCTAAGTTTTTCCTTATTTACTGGTCCTTACAATGCAATAATATTTCGTTGTATTCACAATTTGTTCAAAATTCTCCAATCACTGATAATTTTTCCAACTTTAGTGTCACTTATTTATTCAGTGATTAATTCATTGAATATTTATTAAGTCTCTACCATGTAGTAGACATTGTCCTAGGCACTGGGTATACAAAAACAAAATAGCCCTTGCCCTCGAACAATTTGCATTCTATAGGAGTAAAACAACACATGTACAATCATGGGTGCGCAAAAAGCATGGGCCAGGTAGTGCTTGAATTACCAATTAGATAATGAGGGCTTCATATGCATGCCTTTTCACACCAATCAGTCAATACAAAATAGATACAAAGTAAATACAAAGAAATTGATGGGAGGGCATTAACAACTGTAGAGATGGGGAAAGTCTGGGATCTTCGGGTAGTCTGGGGATCTTGAATTGAGCCTCAAAAGAGACTGGTACCCCTCACAGGCAGAGACAAAGAGAGAATGCATTCTAGGTTGGGGTGGGGGTGGGGCGGTGAGAAGGACAGCCTGTGCTAAAGGCATGGAAAGAGGAGGTGGAATGAAATGTATAAAAAAGACCAAGTTGGATGAAACATAGCATGAGTAATCCAGACTGGGAAATCAGTCTGGAAAGATACGTTGAAATCAGATTGCAAGGAGTTTTAAATGCCAAACTGAGAAGTTTATATTCCATTCCAGTTATAATAGACAGTCACTGAAAGTTCTGAATAAGGTGAGTGACATGGTCAGACCTATGCTTGAAAAATATCAATTTAGTGTCTGGGAGGCATGGTGGAACAGGGTATTAGGGGTGGAGAGTGAATTATATCGGGAGATAGTGGAAATATTAGACCCTGACAATTGCAGTGATTTACCATGCAGTCTCCCTTAGCTTGCTCTCTAGTTTTCCTTTCTTCAAGGGTATTGACAAAATAATATGAGCTAATCTATGACATGATCAAACCCTACTTCCTTAATTTATGGATTGGATCCTAGAACCCCAAGGCTGATGTTCTACTCAGGACAACTGACAACAGCTGCCTTCCCCTTTCCATAACTCACTAGGTCTAGCTCTCTATTTTGGGTAACATGAAATACTTTGTCCATTCAGATATACAAGTTCCTCGGTAGGATCCATTCCTTTCAGCAATTTTTTCTTTCAGTCTCTTTTTTTCATCCCAACATCAAGTATTGCCCTTTCACTTTATCCTTTTAAAAATGCAAATAAACCTGGAAAGAAGCACACATTAAATCAATAATTCCTTAATAGGAATTGGTTTTTATCAAATTAGTTTCCTTTCTGTAATGACAAGAGGGAACTCAGAGCATAATTATAGAAAGTCTAGGTTGAAGAGGGAAGTCTAAAAGTTAGGTGAAAGTAGAAGAGAGAAGAAATAGAGAGGTGAAGACAAACCTCATCTCCCTCACACTATAGCCCTGAGCTAGCCTTGGTTCTTCTAACACTCCTCTTATTTTTGTCTTTACTACAGCAGTAACATTGGGGTATTCTTCTGTGGACCCAAAGCTCTCTCCAAGACTCTTCAAAAAATGTGTGGCTTATATTCCTCAGCTGACCCCAAAGGTGTTCATTTTAATTACAACAAAGAAAACTTCTAGGTCACATTTTGTAGTTTATCATTATGTTTCTACATTGATACATTATGAATATGTATGTATATATGATTTTAATAATGCGTATATCTTCTGAGAATGTAGATCATTACTCTACAACTTATTCTCCTGTGTGATTCTTGTCCATGACTTCCCACCCAACATACTGGAGGCTTTCCTCTGGTTCTTTTAGCATTGTCCATCTGTTGGTTCTAATTCACCCCCGTATAACTGACCCATTCCCTTTATGGCCATATATGTTCTTTTCTATATTTACATGACTTCTTACAAGTGGTCAGCACCAAAGGGTTTTGGGATATGTATACTCGTGGTGCCCTTACCCTTAGCATTACCATTCTGGTTACTTATAATTTTGACTCTTCTCAGATCATATTGTTCTGTTACCAAATTCATAGCTAGATAGAATCACAAAGAAAATTAACGTGAATGAAAGGAGTATTTGTGGCAGCAAATAGTTTTTGGGTCAATGAGAGCATTGTGCAGCTTTCCAAATATGATGTAACTGAATCTCCTCTTCCTACCCAGTTCTGAGCCCAAATCATTGCCAATATGCTTTGTTTATGCAAGATATATATTGCTGGACTAGCTCAACTGCCCATCTTGCTGCAATGTACATTTTCATTCACTTGTTTCTGTGCTGTTGATAGACCAATATCTTTCATATCATTATAAATTTCAGTAAGACTTTGTATTATTGCTACATGCAATGAGTATAATTTAATGTGAACAGAGCATTTAAAATTACTATCAATAATAAACTCTTGGGTTTGGGGGACTCTGCAGGATATCTTCCAAAACAGCAGGAGGGGGGAACTTAAGCTTGTATGTCTTACATCTTCTATGAAGTCATTACTAAGATTATTGAACATAATTACTGCCAAAATCACACCTATCCACCATAGCCTTTCATTATTGTTATATATGCTTGAGAGGCACCTTGTTGAAGGCAAGCCTTCAGGTCTATGTGTGGTTTATCAAATCAAATGCTTTGGAAAAATAAATAAATAATATATATCGCATATTATGCCTTTCACAATCACTGTGAGGCTTTAAAGATATGGTTGGACTATAACCATAGATTATATAAGACAGTAACTCAGGTCCCTTCCCACTCTAAATCTGTGGTTCTAGGCAGCTGGAGTATCATGGATTTATCAGGGCAAGAAATCTTAAAGATAACTAGTCTAGGGGTTCTTAACTTTTTTGCGTCATTGACTTCTTTGGCAATCTGCTGAAACCTATGGATGTTTTCTCGCAATAATGTTCCTAAATGCATAAAATAAAGTATGTAGAATTAAGTATATTGAAATAAAGTTATCAATTTTTTTTAGAAAATAAATTCACAGAATCCTGGTTGAGAGTTTAATCTAATTCAACCGCCTTGTAGGGAAGGAAACTGAAGCTCCAAAAGGTTGTCAATTATTGCATGATAAGCCAGGATTCAAATCCAGATTTTTTTTACTATAAATCCAGTGTTCTTTACCCTTTATCATACTGAATTATCTATTCCATTCTCATGTTTTCATCAAAAATGTTCTTGCTATAAATACGGAAACCAGTCTCCTAAAGTTGTTTACTGATATAATAAAGGAAACTATGGGTTGGCAGCTGTTGACGTCCTCTTTTTTTAGCTGAAGCACAATCTGCAATGTTTCTATTCCTTTGAAATCTTCCTCACAGAATCACATAATGTCCGAGTTGAAAGTGACCTGAGAGGTCATCTAGTCCAATATATACCTAGGCAATAATATTTGCAATAGCATCACTGATAGCTGGGCTTTCAGTCTTTGCTTGAAGAGCTCAATGATGAAAAAAATCACTAATTGGGCAACCCCTTCCATAATTCTGGATAATTCTAATTGCTAAGAAGTGTTTCCTTACTTGGAGATGAAATCTGCTTCCTTGCTATATGCATCTATTATTCCTAGTTCTATCACCTGGGAAGAAGCACACATTTAGTCTTTTTTCTATATGAAAGTCCTTCAACTGTTTGAAGATAGCTATTATTTCCTCTCCAAATCTTCTCTGAACTTAAACATTGAGTTCTTTTAGTTGACTGTCACATAGAATGAGCACCCATCCTCTCATCAACAATTGTCTTCCTCAAGACATACTCTACTTTGTCAATGTCTTTCATAAAATGGTTCCCAGACATAGCATCACTATAAATGTAGTTTCACCAGGGCAGAGTAAAATGAGGCTATCTTTCCCTCATTCTGGACACTCCTCCTCATTAGGTCTTGTCAATTTATTTTATTTTTATTTTATGGGATGAAACAAGCATCTACATAACACAGTATAATAAAAAAGATTGCGCATTAAAGTGAAAATCTGTTGTGTACAATTTGCTATTCCAATTACATATATAATAAATTTACAAATATGTAATTTAGAATAAGTTTCATTTTTTCTTTTTTCTGTTAAACTCTTGATTTATATTGAGCTTGTAGTCCACTAAACTTCAAGATCTTTTTTAACATACAAATAATTGTCCAGTCACAACTCTTCAGTCCTTTATCCTCATAGTTGATTTTTCAAACCTAAGTGCAGGAATTTACACTTATTCCTATTGAATTTCAGCTTATTACAATCAGATCATTATTCTAGTCTATTACTTTTTGGGGATCTTGACTCTGTTGTTCAGTGTGTTTAGCCATCCCTTCCTGCAAAGTTGATTACTGTATTTCCTTGCCATCATTTAAGTAATTTATACAAACTTAACCAAGTAATTCCAAAGGAGATTCCTGGGATGCTCCAGTAGAAACCTCCTTGCAGGTTAACAGTAATCTGTAATGTATCAACATCCTCTTTTGGTCTGGTTATACCAACAGTGCCTAATTCAGCTCACAGTCATCTAGCCTGCATCTCTTCATCATACCCACAAGTATATCATTAGAGATTTTGGCCAATGCCTTGTTAAAAATCAAGGTATGTTGTGTTTATGGTATTCCTCTGATGTATCAATTTAGTAGTCCTGTCACAAAAGGAAGCAAGTGTAATCTGGCATGACCTTTTCTTTTTTTCCCTTTTTTGAGATTTTTTATTTTTAGTTTATAACACTTGGTTCTACGTAATTTTGAGTTCCAGATTTTCTTCCTCCCCTCCCCAGATGGCATGGAATCCGATACATATAACTTCGCATTGAACTTATTTACACAATAGTCAAGTTGTAGCATGACCTTTTCTTGATGACTCTATGCCAATTCCTAATAAACATCACTTCTTTTTCTAAATGCTCATGAAATGTCCCTCCAATAAGACGTCTTGGAATTTTGCCAGAAAGTAAAATGTTTTACTCACCTCCAATTTGAAAGGCTGCAAAGTTTAAGGTACAGATTCCTAAGTCTGGAGTCATGACAGTTGGGTATCAATCAGACACTGTTAAGCTAGTGGCTTTATCCCTTCTTTGATATTTTTCTTGCCCACAATACAACCGTAAAAAGCCTTTTATACAATCTTCGGTGTTCGTTGCCAATTTCATCTTATCCTGTTCCTAGTGCTATGAGGGCCATGCCACTCTTCTGATTTGACATCAGTTCACTGCCTTTGCTTCCTTCTCTTGAACATGTCTTTTAAACATTACACTCCTCAGAGAATTTCCTATGCAGTTATACATTTCTCTTTATTCCTCCTTTTATTCTTTATCAGCAATTCAGATCCACATCTTCTTTGCAACTCCTGCTCTTGAAGAGCTGTCTAGAACACTGAGAAATAAAATTACTTGCCCCAGGTCGCACAGCTAATAAATGTCAGAGCAAGGATTTGAACTTAGTCCTTCCTGACTACAGATCCAATGTCCTACCCATTTCTCCATTCTGCCTTTTCTTAGCTAATGCTAAGTCACTGATAACTAGCTTTTGTGTGTAGCCTTCAGGCATGAAATCCACCTGTTTAACAGTAAAATATCAAGACCATGCTTTCTGAGCCTATAAATGAGAATGTCATATGCAACAGAGGCAAAAGCCTTCCTGAAATCAAAACAGATTACATTTATCACATCCGCCTTATCTTTGTGGCCTGTCACTCTATTGTAGAAGGAAATTAAATTGCCTCATATTACTTTCTTTCACAAAACCATGTTGGTTGCAATGTAATGCCTTGAGCTCTTCTAGATGATTGGGAATTGGTGATTTCTTTTGCAATCTTCCCAGGTACTAGATGTCAACACTGTAATTTCTTGGTTCATCCTTTCTTTTCCCTTTTTTAAAAGAAAGCCACACTTGTTTGATAAGCTTCAGGGATTTCTTCTATATTCCATGTTTCCCTAAAAATAATGACTAGGGGCTCTGAAGTAATATTTGTTCATTCCTTTAAGGAGTGAACCAATAAGGTGTTATCAAGGTATATGGATTTGAATACAAACAGGTCTTGAAAAGATACATGTATGGAAATATAACAATATATTTCCCCTTTTCCATTTGACTCTCCATCCACTATTCACAATTGAAAATTACTGAAGTCGCAGTTTGCATTTGATCTTTCAATAGATAGAAATTAAGATCTTAAAAGCCTCTTCTTTTCACTATCTCATTACTGTCTTCTCTTCCCTCTCCATTCAGAAGCATTGTTTTTCCTTTAGCACTACTAAATTTGTCCAATTATAAATGTGGGTTGTTGTTTTGTTTTGTCTTGTTTTTGCTGCTTTTGTCTTTCTAGTTGCAACTCAGTTCTAGCTTTGAAATTTCTAATCTTCCATATGCCACCATATTACCCAATCTTGGGGCCACCATGCCACTGCCCAGCTATGTCCAAGTCAAGTTGTCTGAACTCTAGACTCCTCTCAGCTGAAGTCAGATTCCTGCCCCTGAAAACCTAGGCCCTGATTGGTGAGTTAGCACCTTATCTTACCCATTCCCAGGCCCAATACAAAAATTCCTAACCATCTCCTAGATATGCCATCCTCATACCCTCCCATTCTTGCTCTCATATATCTGATATGCTTTGTCTTTCCCTATTGGAATGTAAACTCCTTGAGGGCAAGGTCTATCATGCTTGCCTGTATTTATATCCCCAGTTCTTAGTGTGGTCTCTGACGCATAGTAGGTTGCAAATAAATATATTTTCTTTCCTTCCTTCCTATCTTCATACTGTCCTTCCCATCTACCTTTGCTCTTTCCTTCCTTCCTCCTTTCAATCATATAAAATCTTACATAAATAGTATATTTAAGCAACCGGCTTTCTTGTCTCTCAGTAATACTGTACATTGTCTCTGAGCACAAAACATTTATTTTCTCTAAACAATCAGTGTTGTCTCATTGATTTCCATTGGCTCCCTCTTACTAAAGTACAAAACCCAGCAAAGTTTGTTCCTTTTCTTTATTTTTCTTAGTGACTTTTCTTCTCTTTTCCTTTCAGGTCTAGTTTTTGCTTTTGTTTTTGATGTTGTGATACAATTCCTCAAGATACCTATTTACTTTTAGATCTCAAACTGGTTCTTTCCTCTTAACAAGATATAAATCAAATGTAAACAGTATCTACCCTAATTAAGTCTTTTACTTTGCATATTAGGAAACAACCCACTGAATTGTCCTTCTAAAATAGATCTGAGTAATGCCAGGCAAATATGACACAAGCTATAACTGGTCCTACTGAGCCAAAAACACTGAATGCAGGTCCACCAGAGAACATGTTCACTTATCACTCAAGAATCAGGCTAAGTTCAGAAAGATTCATCCTCAGAAAGTTATTTTCAGGTGATTAATTTTTTGAACACAAAAACTCATGCTTTATTTCTGAATATGCCATGTGATTCCCATAGTAATATAAAGGAAAACAATGTTGAAAAACTCCAAGGCCTTGATCAACACAACAACCATTCGTGGTTTCAGAAAACAGATGATGAAACATTCCTCCCTATTCTTCTCAGAGAGGTGATATATTGATGGCACAGAATGAGACATATTTTCGAGCATAAGCAATTTTTAAGTGTATTTGTTACAAAGTTGGGTTTCTTTTTTTTTCTTGCTAGCAAGTAGTATTAGAGAAACAAAACAAAAACAAAGAAAACAAAGGAGCATCAACATTTAAAATACACAGAATATAGTGACTACAGTAATGTAAGTAGAAAGAATAACCACACACATGCAAAAAAAACCTCAAAAGTAGATGTTACAAAATTATAAATACCAAGCAGGGCTTGAAAGAAGTCATGAGAAGATACTCCCACCTCAACCCTTTGCAGAAGTGGGAGTTTCACAAGTATTGCTCACATCACATATTTTCAGACTTTTTCAATGTAAGGATCAGTTATGTTGATTTTCTTCCCTTTTATTTTTCTTTGTCATTAAAAAATATTATTTGTTATATGGGATGGCTCTCTGGAAAGAGGAAGGATACTGGAGAAACCTATAGTGATGTAAAAAATGACATCAACAAGAACTTACTGAAAAACTAAAGAAAAATTTTAAAAATACACAGAATTAAAAGAAAAAGAAATTCAGAAGGGCAAGAAAATAGAGTAATTTTGTTGCTGCTGTGTCAAATTCAATATATACTTTTTAAAAACAAAGTGTATGTAACACAATTTCATGTTTTTATATATAATCCTCTTTTTGTTCTTTTATACATATTGTAATGGTATGTTTGTAGACAAGTTAAATTCTAATTTAAAAGGAGAGGGAAAGTTTGTTTTTTAAATAGTTGGCATGATGTATTAGAAAAAACATTAGACTTGTAGTCCAAAGCAACCTCAGTTCAAATCCTACCTCCAGCACAGATTATATGACCGTAGGCAAGCACATGGGCTCTCTGAGCCTCAGTTTCCTCATCTGTTAAGCAGGAATTATGCCTCTAGTACCTATAGCATAGGGTTGTTGCATTAAATGAGAGTGTTGTGTACATCTTAAAGAGCTATACAGATGCCAGTTATGTGTGAAGGGGCTTTGCTTATCAGTGAAGGGAATTCCCCCAATCACAAAATCACTGTTTTTTTTTTAAATACTGCTTTCTACCAGCACCCCTAGATCTTTCCTGACCCATACTTTTAATTTTAATTTATTTTTGACATGTTTGGTTTTCAGCATTGATTTTTACAGGCGTTTGAATTACAAATTTTCTCCCCATTTCCTTCCCCCCCTACTCCAAGATGGCGTACACTCTGGTTGCCCTGTTCCCCAGTCTGCCCTCCCCTCTGTCGCCCCATTCCCCTCCCATCCCCCATTCCCTTCCTTTCTTGTAGGGCAAGATAAATCTCTATGCCTCATTGCCTGTGCATCTTATTTTCTAGTTGCATGAAAA
>JAQQSZ010012700.1:0-11939 GCA_028646595.1 Phalanger gymnotis | reverse complement strand
AGGTTCTCTTTTGAAACGAAGAATAAAAAAAGAGCTAAAGAGACAGGTAGTATTCCATATCAGTGCTGGGAGGTTGCAGAATGGAAAAACATGCAGCATGACTTTATATTATCAATTCCTCTGAGTTATATGAGAGTAAAGATGTAATTTACTGTAGAAAACTAACAAGTTTGCCTCTTCTCACATATTCTTCAAGGATACCAACAATGGGTACATAGATCATTCCCTTTAAGATTTTATAGAAATAAGAATGTAATTATGTGATAATTCCTAGTCATCCTCTTAACCAGCCATTTCTGTGGGAGCGAGGGGACTTAAAATCTTATGATGCTGTTAAGACCTCCCCAAATCTCTACCCACAGGTCACTTCATGAGGATTCTATGAATGAAGAATAACTTTGCTTCATGTTTAGTCAAATTACACAAGACGATTTTTCTCTGATGCTTGATAGTTCATAGATCGATATCTTGTGACTGGATCCAGAAGTGATAATTGAGGGCATTGATGAGTGAAGTGACTTTTTGAAATTGAAATTTTAAATAAAGTTTGACAGTTTTTTGGCCACATGCTCAGTCTCTAACCTCATAGGTTAGAGAAACTGGACTCAGAATGGCTCATTAACTCTAATAGCTTAGCCTTTAGCATCTCCTTATTGTTTGATGAGCCAGACTTTACTTGTCCTCTGTAATGGAAGAGGAGAGATGTGCAGCATTTTTATCTGAGGTCTTAGGTCTTTGGGGGTTATATTGAGTCTGAGGCTTATTTTAATGAGATAACTCCAGAAACTCACTCGGCACTTTTCCCTGAAAGATACATACAACTACTCATGGCCTTCGACATTTTATTTATGAAGTTGCAAATTATGAATGAAGGCAGACATTGATATAGAGACACACTTGCTAGTTAGAAATTTGTTGGGAAAACTTGCAAATTAAAACATTTATCTTTGGTTGATGAAAGCTGACAGTTTCCTCCTGTTTCCCTGCTAATATCTGGAGTTCTAACTCCTGTAATTTGCATGGAAATGATTAAAACCTTGTATTAAGATTTTTTTTCCTCTTTAGGAACTTGGACTTCAACTTTCTAATTTCCATTCTAGTAACTGGCTACATGCCTAAAATTGAATTTTAGGGTTTGGTCCAAGTAGTTCATTTCAAATAGGTTTAGGAAGTCATCTAATTAAAATGTCATTATGAACCTATACGGTCCAATCCTTTGATTTTTTTAGAAGTCGAGGTGAAGTTGAAATCTTTAATTTTATTCTTCTACTTTTATTAAAATTTACTTAAATTGAATCATAGTTGTTGGATTTTAATGTTTCATTTTAATAGAGAAATAAGAATTACAGAATTTGAAAGTTAAAAGGGATCCCAGAGCCATCGAGTTCAACCTTTACCTAAAAGAAGCCCCCACCGTGTCCTGCCTGAAAAGTGGTTTATAGACTCTGCTAGAAGATGTCCAAGGAGAGACCACCACCTCTCAAAGGCAGTCCATTCCATACCGTTTTTGTACAGCTCTAACTGATAGCAAATTTATTGTTGTTGTTGAGACGATGATGATTTTATTACCTACCCTGCCCCTGACATTGAGCCTAGATATGATTTTCTGCAACTTTCATCCTGGTTCTATCCCCTGAGGCCATATAGAACAAATTTAATTCTTCCCCCACATGATAACTGTCTTCAGGTGTCTGAAGTCTCTTCTCCAGGACAATCAGTTCCATTTCCTTCAACTCATCTCATTTGACATGGATTGAAGGCTATTCACTACACTGGTTGCCCTACACATCTTAATCATTTAGATGTGGGTATAATATGTTTGACTATTTCAGAACAATACTATTTTCTTTCTTTTTTTTTTGGAATGGAGAAGGCAATTGGGGTTAAGTGACTTGCCCAAGGTCACACTAGCTAGTAAGTGTGTTAAGTGTCTGAGGCCAGATTTGAACTCAGCTCATTCTGACTCTAGGATTGGTGCTCTACTCACTGCACCAACTAGCTGCCCCAGAACAATACTATTTTCAAAGAGTATTTCTCATGTAGTACCTCACATGCACTTGATAATGCTTGTTGAATAGTTGGTTGAACCCATTCTTTCATCTCTTCCTCTCCTCTCCTCTCTTCTTCCCTTCTCTCTCTGTCTCTCTCAGACATTGTGATCAAAATGAATCATAGCCTTTGAAATTAAAATCTATTTTTTACCTCAGAATTCAAAGCTTATTGTAAGATTAGCCTGAAACTCCTCTGTCCTTTGTGTGTATGTGTGTACGTGTGTGTGTGTGTGTGTGTGTGTGTGTGTAGCAGGGTTGAAGTCATTTGCAGGCTAACACACAGAGTGACCTTAGGATTATATACTTCAAATATGGTCTATACTGCATGCATCAACATTTCATCTCTCTGTTTTGTGTTTGAAATTGGGAAATGTTATTTCTTTATGAATAGCTATTCATAAAAAAGTCCATAGTAGGAGGGAGATGGATGTGACCATTTCTAAGAATGCCATCCTGGGTGGCTTCTGTGTAATAATAAGATATATTTCATTTTAAAAAAAGAGCTATTAAAATAATAGCAGTAATGATTAAAAGGAATGACAAACAGCTGATTTTCTCAAGAAAGTATTGGGCATGTGCTCCACTTCTGATGTTTTCTTCCATAACTGTTTTAGTAGTATAAATGATCACTCATTCATGATATATGAATTATTCCTAAATAATTATGAGTCCGTACAAGAAGCAGCATATCATAGTGGACAGAAAACTGGTCTCAGAGACTAAGAAGCCCATGTTCAGATCTCACCTTTGATACATCCTGGTCATGAGGACAGGGAAGAACTGCTTCCGCTAACACAAATGAATCTTCTTGTTCAGTTATTTTTTCAGTCTCATCCAATTCTTTATAACCCCATTTGGGTTTTCTTGGCAAAGAACCTGGAGTAGTTTGTATCAGCAAGGCAAGATTCGTGACCTTGATGATGACCATGAATATTCCTGTATAGTTCAGAATCACAAAGTATAAGTGCTTCTCTAGGTAGAAGGCAGAGGAGGTATAACATTTATTTAGACATCAGAGGATCAAACCCCAAGACCAGTAACTCCAACCCAACATAGCAACAGTTGTGTTCCAAAGCCAGTAAGTCCTCCTCAATGTAACAACAAGGAAATTATAGCACAATATTACAACAAAGAACCAAGTCATCCCGTAACCTTCACCCCTACTGGGGCCTTCCCTTAAACACTCAGGAATCCTAACTATCTGCTTGCCTGCGTCTCTCCCTCCTCAGTTCTCTAGTCTCCAAAGCTCTCTGCTCTCCACTCTCTGGTCTCCCCTTTCTACTCTACATTCTCTCTTCAGCTCTACATTCTCTCTTCAGCTCTGTCATCTCAGAATTCTTACTTCTTTTTCTTGGGCTGAATTCTAACCTTAATGGCTACCTTTTGGATATATATATATACTCTTCTTAGGGCCCGAGGGCTTCATGCCCAATCAGTGAAAGGGTGTAGGCCTGGGGCTTAGCACTTAGTAAGTAAAGGATGGAGGCCTGCCTCTAACTAAGCCTCCCTTAACTAGCTCCATCTAGGGCTATTGAATAGCCCCATCTGAGGCCTATTAAATGGGTGGGAAAGATCTTTAATCATTGATTGGCATCACATAGTTTAAAATTTCCTTTTCCAGATCATTTTACTGATGAGGAAATTGAGGCAAGCAGGGTTAAGTGACTTGCCCAGAGTCATACAGCTAATAATTGTCTGAGGCCAGATTTGAACTTAGGTCCTCCTGACTCCAGTCCTGGCCCTCTATCCACTGCATCACCTAGGTCCCCACACAAACGAGTATCTTCTCTGTAATGTGTACTTTAAGAGAGCTGCCTGGAACACTGAGAAATTAAGGTACACACTTAAAGTCACTCAGCTAATAAGTGTCAGAGGTACTTTTGAACACAGGTCTTCCTGACTCCAAAGCCAGGATTTTATGTACAATAATATACTGACCATTTGAAAAACACTCTTTATCCTCCCTCTCTCCTTTCTTTCTTTCCTCTCTCCTTTTCTCTTTCCCCCTCTTCTTTCTAAAGTTAATCTTTCTAAAGTTAATCCCTCTCCACATTTATCTTCCCCCCCCCTCAAAATAGTGCTTGGCATACAGAGCTTCATGCTAAAGATGTTTCTATCCCTCTACCCCACTTCCCTCTCTTCTTCCTTCTCTCTTTTCCTCCCTCCTTTTATCTTTCCCTTTCTCCTTTCCTCTTTCCCACTCTACCTCCCTCCATTCTTTCTTTCCACAAATGTTTAGTAGGTGCTTACTATATACAAAGCATCATATTAGGTCCTGGGGCTATAACACAAACATGATGATCCCTACCATTGAGAAGATTATAGGGGCACATGTACAAATATAATCCTTCTCAGGGTTGGTGTGAGGCTTGAATGAGATAATATACACAATGCCCTTAGTCGATCTTCAAACGCTATAGAAAGGCTGCCTATTATTATTTAAGTGAGTGATGTAAACCAGATGTTCTAGGAGGTTGGAAGAGGGAGAAGCAGCTTCCTTCTATGATGATCAGGGAAAGTTTCATGTACTATGTGATATTTATCCTGAGCACTGAAAAATATAGTTGTCAACAGGAATTTCAGATAGAGTAAAATTTCAGCAAACACCCAGGAATGGGAGGAGAAGAGAGAAAAGAGAGAATGGTAAATAGTTCAGTATGGCTAGAGGCTAAGATTTATTTGTGAGAATAGTAAGAGATACATTTCTTTAAGGAGGTCTAGCTGGATCATAGAGGGGCTAAGAAGTCTCGATTTTCTTCTTTAAGCAAAATAGGTGCCAAAGAAGATTTTGGAATGATCAGGACTATGCTCTATCAAAATTAATCTGGCAGTGGTAATCAATGTAGATTGGAAAACCTAAGATTTGGTGATCTGACAGTTGCTGAAAAAGGCCCTCCCACCCCTAAATATTTTCCCTACTGTCTTGACACTTCAAGGGTCTATAATTTTGGTGCTCATCCACATATGAAGACTGCAGGCCTATTATTTTCTTGGAGTTGCTGTGGCCCAAATTTCCACCAATGTGGTGATTAGCCTTTTGCAATTTAGCAAGGCTGATGCTCAGACCACATACATCAAAGGTCACCATTGGGTTCAGACTAGAAAGCTTTCCAGCTCATTAGAAAATAATAGAGCTTGTGCCTTCCTGATATGGCATTGCAGGGTTACCTCCATACCACAATGAGGCATTAGAAAAGGACTTGAGGGAAAATTGAACACATTTCTCTAAATTTCCATCATTGGCATTCAGACACTGAAGGCTTCACTGATAAAATGGCAATGTCACCTTGGGAGGAGAAACAATTGACTGCTAAGCTTTGTGATCACAGAAGCATTAGGCTTAGATGTGAAAAGAACCTTGGAGGTTGAGTCCAAGACTTTCATTTTACAGATGAGGAAACCAAGACCAGGAGACTTTTCCAAAGTCACATAGGGAGCAAGTGGCCAAGCCAGGATTTCAATGCACACTTTTTGACTCCAAATTCAGTGTACTTTCGCAGAACTGATGAGAGTACAGTCTCTGGGAACCCCCTTGAACTTTCCTTGAATCTTCCAACTAGATCTGGCTTTCCCCTGAGGCCATAAGCCTCTCATTATCAGTAGGCCCAAATCTCTGCCCGGCCTAGCCCAGCTGCTTCCCACTCTTAATCTTACCGAAATCCCATTCTCTTGTTTCCTAGAGTCTTGACCTCTGGTAACCCCAGTCCCATCAGGATCTTCCTTGGACTCCTCCTCAAGACCCTCCCGAAACCCCTCCTCTAGTCATCCCAGACTACCCCTCAATCCTTCCCACAATCTTTCTGCACATAATCTCCATCTTGCCTCCCATAAAGGCGCTCAGATTCAATCTAACTCAGTAGATTGAATCTGGCTGGCTTGTGAAAACAGGCATCACAAAGGGTGGGATTTTTTAAGACAACCCAATATGGCAAACTCTTAATAAACTGTCTTATTCCTTGGCTGAGAAGGCTTGAATTGAATTCTTTTGACAGGACCTGACATTTTGGGGTTTCGAGCACCCCTAAAACCTATGGTTCCCTATCATCATCCTTTTTCTTTAACCTCATCAGAACCATTGAAGCTAAGAGTTGGAAAAGACCTTAGTGGCCATCTGTTCCAGCCCATGCACAAAAGGAATTCCCTTCCACTATGTCATACTGATTTGTTTTTCAGTGACTTATCTGGGCCCTTGAAAATGGGCCCTAGGACTGGTACATTTTGGTGATAGGGGTCAGGAATTGGGGTGGAGGGATAGAAGGAGGCTTTTCATGAAGCTCTGTATGCTGAGCACTATTTTGAGGTGCTGAGGGGAAAGATAGGAATTAAAAAAAAAAACTAACTACAAAAGAAAACGAAAACAAAGAAAGGAGCCTGAGACAAACCATCTACTGCAGAGCTTTTCCTTGGGCCTACTCAGAACCTAAAGTGCAAGAGTTTGTCCAGACCCCCTGCCTGTACAGGGAGAGGTCTGAATTGTTGGGAACACTTTCTTTAAAATAGAAATTTCTGGACAGTAATTATATGCATACACATAACAGCTGGCATTTATATAATGCTTCAAGGTGTGCATGATGCTATACATGTATTACCTCATTTGATTCTCATAATAATCCTCTGGGGTAGCTACTATCACTATTTTATTTTGCAGATGAGGAAATTGAGGCTTAGAGGTTGTCCAGGGTCACCCAGTTAGTAAGTATCTGAGAGAAGATTTGAGCTTGAGAAATCCTTAGTTTCAGTAGATTTTTTCAGCCTCCCTCCCCTCTAGGCTCTGCAGCTTGGGTTAGGAGGACCTCTGATAACCCACATCATGTTTAACCTTCATTATTTCCAGTACCATAAGCTCTCCTCCACTAGCACTCTACCCTCTGAATACTGTGAGGACATTCAGACTCAAGAAAAGGCTGAGATTCAGCACAGCAAAAGCATCATCTTTAACCTTGGGGCCTAATGGTTCTCCCTCCCCTGAGGCCCTCGTCACTCCTGCCTTTAATACTGGACCTGACAAATATTTGGAAAATGTTCTCTCCAGAACCATTTTGCACCAGGAGAGGACAAGATGTCCTGATAGATTTTTTCCCTCCTTCATCTCTAATATCTATGAGCTTCCGAATCTTGCTTAGAAAACATAGATCTTAGAAGCTATTGTGTTGCTGGCATTTGATTCTGTAAGAGAGAGGTCATGGGACTTGAATAGGAGTACATCTTCAGAGGCCAGTATGAAAGGATGTGAGCATATGGCCTATGCTGCTCAGGAAAGGAGAAAGAGAATCCTCCTGTGGGCTGAGCTTTGAGAGAATAGACCCTGGGACGATTTCTGATACCATTTCCAGGAGTCTGGGACCATATTCCTGCAGCTAGGTTGGGCAGTGCAAAGATTGATGTATCTGGTTGTAAGCTCTGTCTTTTGCCTCCTTTTGTATCCATCCCATAGTGCTTAGCACACAATGAACACTTAATAAATATTTATTGATTGAATGGAGTCAGGAAGACCTGAGTTCAAATCTAGCCTCAGACACACTTATTAGTTATGTAATCCTGGGGATTTGCCTCTTTCTTTACCTCTGTCTACCTCAGTTCTCTCATCTCTAAAATGGGAATAATAACAGAACTTACCTTCTAGGGTTATTTTTATGATAAAATGAGATATTTGTAAAGCACTTTGCAAACCTTAAAGCGAATATTCATCCATCCTTTCATTCATCTTTGAAATACAAACACAAGAGTCAAGAGAAACATAAAAAGATAAATATAAATAGTCATCAGAAGAGACAACCCAGGGATGAAGTGTTTACATTCTAGGGAGAGATGATATGTGTTCCCTGAGAACCCTAATATCACCAGGAGTCATAGAGGGAGTTCGATAAGAATAAGCATCTGGGAGTGACCCTTTTAATAAAATTAAAAGATGAAATGAAAAGGAGAGAGAAAGAAAAATACTAGGAAAGAATAGAGGAGGAAGAATGAAGGAATTATCCACTCATGGAATCATTCATTCACTCATTTTTTGCATTCACTTGGATACTCATATCCCTTATTGAAGGAATAAATCAATGTGATATACAACTGTTGGAGCTGGGTTTGAGCACTAGGCAGACCAATTTTAGTCTAACCTGCTAAGTAAGCAGAGTTGTTTTTTTCCCCCCTTGGATGATCCTGCTCCCTCCCTCATTGAGGGCTCAGCTGTCCTACTCCATTATGTTAATGTTGCCAAGACCTGCCCCATACCAGATTCCCCAGTAATGGTCTATTTGCATGCTCTGTGCAAGGTGCTAGTCAACTTATCTGATAAATGGGATAAAGGAAATTGAAATGCTGTCATTGCTCCCTCTCCAGTACATTTTTAAGGGCTACTGGGGTTGGGGAGGGGAGAAAGGGGAAGTGCTCGAGATAATTTTTTTTTTTGAAATTTTTTTTTTCCTTAATTACATGTAAAATTTTTTGAGACAATGTCTGGACACAAGAACTGATGTTGGATTGAATGGCCTTTTAGGCCTTCCTTAGCTCCTGACTCTTAGATTTTGTGGCAGCACATGTGGAATAACTAAAGCCTAAGCTAAAACATAGTTTCTGCCCTAATGGAGCTTATAGTCAAATAGAAATCAGATGTGGTAGGTGACCAGTGATGTAGAATGTGCAGTGATATAGAATAGATACATGCCCCTCACGGGACATTTTCAAGGGTTTCCTGGAAGACAATGAGAACCATTTAACTTCTTACACATGAAGTCCTTTGTCCATGGCCAGAACTAGTAACTGAAGAGGACCCAGCTCCCCAAGAGGGTAAATTTGTATAACTCTAATGAGGCAGGCTTAGGAGAGCTTCCAATGTAGAGTTCATCCTGGCTTGTAGGAGGCACTTAATAAATGTTTGCTGACTCATTAACTGACAACATCATCTGAAGAAGTGAAAAAGAAAGGTGTTTTTGCTAAAGTGACTTTGTCTCTCTTCCAATTTTTCCACCTCCTAAAAGCAGCTTAATAGTCCTTGTTTGACTATCTCAGCCTTTCCCCAGTTTCTAAATGTTTAGTCCATTAAGTGAGAAAGAACAAAATCCATGGTAGTGATTGGTTTGGCCCAGGCTAATGCAAGTCAAAGATCTTTCATCTCCATAATCAATGTACCCAAAGCAGGTTGCAATTTCTTGGCAGACTGTTTACAAAGACAAGATGTCAGGGCTGTTGAGAACAATCTGTCTGCTGTCTCTCTGGAGTGAGGGGTAATGGGTTAAAGTGACAAGAACCCCAGACTACAACTTGGGAGATCTGGGCTTTGGTCAAATTGGTCTTGGTTCCACACTTGTAGTTGTGTGATCTTAGGGAAGTGACCTCACCCTCTAGGCTCCAGAATCCTTATCTAGGAAAGGGAACAAGCATTTATTAAGCACCTACTATGTATCAGGCACTATGCTAAGCACTTTATAAATACAATTTCACTTGACCCTGACAACAATTCTTAGAGGTAGGTGCTATTGTCACCCCTATTTTACAGTAGAGGAAACTAAGAGACAGAGGTTTAGTGACTTGCCCAGGGTCACGAAGCTAGGAAGCATCTGAGGCTGGAATTGTATTTAGTTCTTCTTGACTCTAGGTCCAACACTCTATTGTAGCATATACTGTCTATAAAGAAGTGATAATGACATTGGGGTTGGGATAATCCCATAACCCCACAATACCTAGAACCTTAATTAATTAACTCTGGATCCAAAGTGATCATAGGATCAGAGATTTGGAGATGGAAGCAAAATTAGAAAGCCGTATAATTTAATTATTTTATTGATGGGTAAACTGAAGTACAGGTGAATTGAATGACTTGCCCAAAGTCATTACATTAGCAAGCATCTAAGGCAAGATTTGAACCAGGTATTCTTGACTCCAAGCCCAGTGTTGTAACCATTATGTCTTCCTGCCTCTATTGTAATCATTGGTTTGGATTAAGCATTAGAGAATCTCTAAGCCCTTTCTAGTTCTGTGACACCTATGAATCAAATGACAACACCACTGGACTGGGCAAATCCAGTGAGAGCACTGGGTGATTTGATTCCTCACTGGACTGAAGTTTTCATTTTTCATATAGACAGTTTGGCATTATTTAAAAGTAAACAGAATGATCACATTTATAAGTACAGGGTGGCTTCTCAGGAGACACATTCAAATTTCTGCTGGAGACTATTAGTGGAGCCAATAATGGTGAAAAAATCTTCAATGCAATTTATTTGATTAGGCCGATGAATAAAAATTACCAACCTGACCTCCCCAGTGGACCACGCTCTAATCAATATGTCACATAGTATTTTTCTCCTCAGACATTATCCTGATGTCATGTGACAAGGAGCAGCTAGATGACGCAGTGGATAGAACACTAGCCCCGGAGAAAGGAAGATCTAAGTTAAAATCCAGCCCCAAACACTTACTGGCTCTCTGTCCCTGGGCAAGTCACTTGACCCTACTTGTCTCAGTTTCCTCATCTGTAAAATGAGCTGGAGAAGGAAATGGCAAACCTCCAGGATCTTTGCCAAGAAAACACCAAATGGGGTCACCAAGAGTGGGATGTGACTGAAGAGCAACACCACCTCCAACAACATGTGATGAACTTTGGACTCGGACTTCCAAATCCTCCCTTGGCCACTTATTAGCCATGTGACCTTGGCCAATGTGGTTTCCTCATTCACACAATGGGGCTTAAAATAGCAGCCAGGTGGGGTCAGGTGGAGTCAATTTGGAGTCAGGAAGACCTGAGTTTGAATTAAGTGCTTCAAGTTTATTTAAGTTAATTTAAGCGTCTCAGACCTTAACAGCTCTATGACCCTTGGGCAAGTCCCTTAATTTTTAGTACCACAGTTTCCTCATCTATAAAATAGGGATAATGATAGCACCTACTCCCCAGGGTTTTATCATTATCCAATGAGATGTAAATTGTTCTGATGTGGCCACGTAAAATGTTCTGAAAACCTTAAAATACTATGAGGTTAATGATACTCCTACTGTCTACTTAGCAGGAGTGTGCTAAGGATCACATATCTGATAAAGGCTTTCAGATCATATAACAGCATCCTTTTGTGGAAAGAGCCCTGGATTTGGAGCTGGAGGACATGAATTCAGATCCTAACTCTGCTACGGATTAGCTTTGTGGCCTTGAGCAAATCACATCCCTCCTCTGGCTCTCAGTTTTAACAGAGCATATCTCAGAGCTGTGACAGACCTCAGCAGCCATCTAATTTAAGTAGCCCATTTTACAGATGATGAAACTGAGGGCTAGAGAATGAGTGACTTGCCCAAGGGCACATAACTCCTACATTTCCTTGTTTGCTCCATGAAGGAAAGCTTCAGTGAGGATGGGTGGTACTGCACAGGTAGGGAGTTGGCACCTTTGTAAAAGTGACTTGCCAAGGTTGGGAGCCCATCTCTTCTAGGGGGCTGAGGGAGGAAGGGTAGCAGTGTAGAACTGGGTTCTTGACCTGGGGACCAGAAACTTAAAAAAAATTGATAATATTATTCCCATATGTTTGTTTCTCTTATTATTCCTATTCAAATGCATTTAGAAAGATAGTGATGAGGAAGGCTCCCTAGGCATCAGCAGACGGAGTCAGTCCATGTTTGAAAGAGAGAAGTTAGGAAACACTGGAGGAGCAGGGGTGGTTCTCAGTTCTCTCAGAGGGAGGATGGAAATGCCCGAGAATGGAACATATGATGAACACTGTCAGAAAGTCAGTCTGGCTCCAGGCAGAGAGCAGCGGAGGCACTTGGTGATAGGGGGGTGGCTTCCCTTCTACACTATGGCCTCACAGGTACTGCAGGAAACAACTTGGCCAAATAGGGCAGGCTGAGTAGAAGGGTCAGATGGAAGGATGAAAGCTGGTAGACTTTGAATGAACCCTGGCCATGCCC